>CM037996.1:22240019-22504270 GCA_021234005.1 Nephelium lappaceum
GAAATGTCTCTTAATTCGCATTCCATCAATTGTAGAGTCACAAGATTTGACAATGAGTGAAGAGACTTCAGTGATAGTTTACTTCTCAGTAAAGTCACAACTTTCAAAGCTTTCATCTCTTCAAAAAATTTTTCACAAATTTCACTTCTGAGTATGAATGAGAACCCAATAGCAAAATTAATAGCTTGGGACATACCAAATCAACAGGAAACACTTTAATTTCATTTCCGATTAAAGAGATTGCTGTGCTTTGCTCCAGGCCTCCATGCTTTGGCCACTCAGTTAATCCCATGCCAGCTTTAACCATGAATACATACTCATCCTTTGAAGTTATCCACAAGGCAACATCACGAACTACATCATGCATTTTCACAAATCCTTCATTTGCATCTAACAACAAACTTGAAGCTTTAAGGTTGTTAACCATTACACGTAACTCAATTCTAGCGTCTTCGATTGAGTCAGTGTCTTGATACCAACCTAACCCAAGTCCATATCTAAGCAATTCCTCCATGTCAATTTCATGATCTTCAGGAAACAACGAACATAGCAAGAAACATAACTTTGCTTTTTCATTTTTCAAGTAATCATAACTCAATTTCAGACAAGCATAAACATCTGCATCAACAATATCTACATCTACAAGTTTTGACTTTTTCAACTTTTGTATCAATAATTTCCATTCATCAATAGACTTTTCTTTTAAAGCACTTCCGACTGCAACAATTGCCAAAGGCAAACCTTTGCATTCATTAGCAACTTCTTTTGCTAATTGAATCAAGGTGGGGAAGTCATCATTTAAGCCTGCTTGTCTTTTAAGTAAAAGCAATCCTTCTTCTTCATTTAAAACATTCAATGGAACCTGTATTTGACACCCCATATCAATGCATACTTGTCGTCGACGAGTAGTTAGAAAAATTTTACAATCCTTGTGATTTGTCATGCATAGATATTCCTATGGATGTTAGATCAAGTTTTGCCCAAATATCAAGGATTATGAGGATCTTCTTCTCATTCTTCAATCCCATAGAAAGTCGTTTTGCTCTTCCTTGTATGCTTTCCTCATTTAATTTAAGATTTAAAAAGTCTGCTATCTGACCTTGAATGCTTTTGATGTTTGGAGTTTGTGATACAACCACCATAACAACCTTATTAAAAATGTTTTCCTTTTTGGTTTCATTAACCACAACTTTTGCCAAGGTTGTTTTACCGACTCCGCCCGTCCCATACAATCCAACCGTATTTGTTTTATCATCTTTTAGTGCCCCAATTATCTGATTAAATGAACCTTGGTTGGACTTAAAAGGTATAAAATCTTCCCGTGAAAAGACATTTTCGCTCGGCAGATTCACACGATGGGAGATATTGTTAAATTTTCCGCTCTTTTCTAATTTCAACACAACCTTTTTTTTCTTTTCTGCCTTCTTAGCCAATTGATATTTCCATATCCAATTTGGACACCAACCATTAAGACATGTTTGCTTTTCTCTACTTTCTTTTTCCATATTCTCAACATCTGCCACAACATCCCAGACATCCTTAAGCCACTTTTGCACATCATCCTCAATTTGTTCAGTGTCTTCTTTGGCTCTGTCAACTCTATGTTGCACGTGCTCTCGTTTCGATCTCAAATTTTCAGTTTCTTCTTTCAGATCTTCAATAATGCTCTTGAAACGAAATATGTAACTGACACGGCAAACAATTGACTTCACAAAGTCTTCTACAGTTGTAGAATAAAATTGAGGTCCACAATTCCTTGGAAAATTTCCATCTAACCTGATGTTATAAGTTGATTAGCATCTGTCTGTCTAAATTACAAAAATAATAATATAATTGTAATATACAAAACTCTTACTTGCACAGGTGCGCTACATTGGCTAGAAATAAATCAGTAAATGACAGGTCCTATCTATGATGCTATGGTCATTTGGCTTAAATTAAATATAATTAGTTAGTTATAATTTCAGTAATTATCTCATCCATTTCTAGTTTCAATGTTGCAATAAAATAATTTTGTTAAGAGAGTATAAAATTTCACGTTGAATAACTGTGGCTTGGAGCAGACATAAATAATACATGTAATGTTTGAATTCATATTTAACATAAGATATTTGGTTATAGCATATGTAAGTAAGTAATTGAAATATTAAGATTTATTGATAATCTTACAATTTTAACATTTTAATCAAAATTCCATTATATTTGGATTATACTATAAACTTAAGGCATTTACTTTCTATGAAAGTTTCAGTTATCTTGTTTGCTCCTCAATTTACATTTTATCATGCTGGTAAACATAACACTCATAAATTAACTCATTTTACTATTATTTTTTATTATTGTTATTTTACATGCATTGAACTCTTTTTTATTTTATTATGAGGTATCACCAAACACATAGATATGAGTATTATAATTCTTTGATTTCTATCTCAATTGTTTACCCTCATTAAACATTTTCTTGTAGCTAGATAATATATAATATTACAATTTGATGCTATAATCAGGTTGACATGATTATGACACTAATTCATTTAAATCAAATCCACCTTATTTACTTTTTTATGAATTCATGTTAATCTCATCGTGTCATGACCCAAATTATGCCACCCTTACCAAAAGGGTCTAGTGTCTCGACATCTGCACAGAGGTGAAAAAGGCCTAGTCTCTTAACATCCGAACAAGGGTGAAAAGGGCCTAGGACTATAACATTCAAATCTAAAAGCAAATAAAGCCCCAAAGAAAGTTTGAGGCGAAAGCCTGATTATAGCCTAAAAGACTGTGAGAATAAAGCCAGAACAATTGGCGTGATCCCACATAACGCACGAAACGCGTTGCAAACAAAAAGTCTTAGAGCCTACCAAAAATCCTAGTTGCTAGGCCCAAAAGCCATCTAAGCAAACATTTTCATCTATATGAAGACCCTTCAAGAATCACCCTAAAAATGATCTCATTTATAAATGCTTTTAGAGGTAAGAAGAACCCTCTCTGGAATCACCCCTAAGCAGGATACATTTTTCAAATGCCCTTTAGAGCTAAAAAGATCCCTTGGGTATCAACCTAATGTAATAATAATTTTATTCATGAACACCCTTTAAGTGGTGAAAAGACCTCATTGGTATTAAACCTCAGGGTGAGAATTATCTTGTTTGCAAATGTCCCTTTGAGTATCAATTATGGATAAAAATTATCTCTTCAACAAACACCCTTTAAAGACAAAAAGAACTTTTCAGATAACAACTACTAGTAGAAAGTTACAATCCTATGAGGCAATAAAAACTTAGTTGAGAGTCATGATTAACACGCTTGAGGCTTAATGGCCAAGTTGTGACCCGGACTCCTTAGCATCATTTCCTTAAAAGTAAAAATTCTTAAGTTAGAGCTCTATGAAAGGAAACCAAGTAGAAGATAGTGGTCACACGTCCGAGGCTTAATGGCCAGGTTGTGATCAGAGCCCCTTAACATTGTTCTTTAAAGGCAAAACATCCCTAAAGGAGACCTTTGCGAAAGAAACAGAATGATAATCGTTATATTCTAAAGAGAAATTGGTTAATTTCAAAATATTTTTATTAGCTTTAGCAATTTCATTCCTTTCCATACTAGAAGTTATGAGGCATTTCATTCCTTTCCATACTAGAAGCTATGAGGCATTTCATTCCTTTCCATACCAGAAGCTATGAGGCTACTATTTAAAAGGGACATTAGCTCCGTAAAATTAAAATGAATCCATATCATAAAGTTTATTAATTTATAAAGTTAGGTCAAAGGTGAGGCTCAAAGAAAGGATAAGCTCAAAAAAGAAGCCAAAAGGGAAAGCTTGTGGAATGAGCCCAAGATTGGTCCATGTGACAAGCTTAAAGGACAAACCCATGGTTTGCTCGTAAAAGAAGCCCAAATGGGGAGTTCAGAGGAAAAACACTAGGCTAACTGGCCCACCCAAAGGAGAAGTCCGGGGTCAATCCAAAGGAGAAACCTAAAGAGGGGGTTCAAGAGGCAAGCTCGAAGGGGCACATTAGCCTCCGACCTAGTCACTTTAGGAAGGGGTACAGAAAAAACCAAAATACCCTTGAAAAGGGCGAAAAGACAAATAAGAAGGAAATTCCACCTTGAAATTTAAATAAATCTTCATATCATTTAATAGCCCTTGCATCGTTAGAGAGGTAAAAAGTTCAAGTCTGACAGTAGACCTAAGTGAGACAAACGCCTATGGATGACAAGCCCTAGACTGTATAGGAAATGAAAGGGCCCAAACACGACCATATGACCCTATGTTAAAGCTAGTAAATGAGAGAACACCATATGCCCCTACTTTAGAATGGGTAGTAAAGGAATACAAAACGAGAAAAAACATAAAAGGGACCAGGTCGTAGATAAAAAAAAGAGAGCCTAGGATTAACCACTTAGCCATGTGTTAGAATAGACAAACGAGGATCAACCATGTAGCCTTGTATCAAAAGGGACAATAGAAAAAGTTGAGTACTATCTATGGAGAACATGAAAAGACTAGACACGCCAAAGTATAAAGGGACAAGATGAAGAGAAGTCTTGACCAGCGAGAAGAATAGACGTGGAAGCACCAAGACCAAGCAATGAGGCTTTATATAAATCACTGTTCCATCATAAAGAGGAGGACATCTGGTCTAAGGACCTTAAAACACCTAAAAATCTCTCTAAGAGTTTCTTTCCTGAAATTCAAAGGATCTTAACTCCTTAGAAGAGGGAAATCTTAACGATACCTATCCATATGAAGGGCCAAGGGCTAGAGAAATAACTAAATTTTTACCCACGAAAGAAGCCTCATCACGCCCCAAGAAATCTAGATGCGCCAAATCTACTTTTCAGATTATTAAGGGGTTTATATAGCCTAAGTCAAGCCTTGGTGTCCTTTCTAGTCGAAGAGAGCTAAGAAGGCAGTAAGTAAATCTCTCCTAGGATATCCATCACAAGGTAAAGGGAAGTATACCTTAATCTCCACTATTCTTATATATTTATGTCATAATTACTCTTTCTAAAGGTTTATCTTCATCCACCCCCTCTAACTTAAGCGTCGGAGGGTTTTCTCAGGTAAACTTGTTGACGAGTCCCTGATGATATTCTTTATCTCATACGTATTTGTGAGCCTAGGACTCATCAAGCTCAAATGCTAACCTCCTAGGATTCACCTCATTTCCTATTAGGGACTAGAGAAAAGGTGGACCTAACTTGCTCCTGAGGACATTCTTGTCTTGTAACTATCTAGCGGAGGGGAGTCGAATGACCTTAGGGGACCACCTACTGTCCCCTAATCCTAACATCCCTAATGCCATTAAGGATGTCTTCTACCATTAGCTAAGGGACTAGAAACCTCGTTTTACTCATTAGTGCAAATACAATTTTTTTGCACAAAAAAAATATATAATAATAACAAATAAAAGGACCATAAAGTTTACTTTTGATGTGAATATAACAAAAGAGATGCTTCTTACTCTATGTTTAAATATTACTAAATAAAAGAAAAACATATCCAAAGCAAAAATAATATCATACAGAATATATGGTCTACCTAATAACAATGTCATCGTTGAACTATACCTAAGAATACAAGATCAAGTAAGATACTAATGAAGTTTAAATATTATCATCATACCAGATAAATTGGAGCTTGTAATGCTTGAAATGAGTTGATCTTGTTGTATCTTTGCAATTTTTAAAAATCTCTACTACTCCTTGAGTGAGAAGGAAGACCGTGAGAAAAGAACTTGCAAGGTCCTGACGTGTTTCTTTGCTTTCAATGTGAAAATTTAGAAGCAAAGTGAGATAAGGAAATTGAAGTTCCTTCTAAATTACTTCTAAAATACTACAAAAGTATAATATTTATTAGTCCACAATATATAAAATTCCTTATCTAAATATCCAAAACTGGTATTTGGTATCACTAAAGAAAAGAGTCTTTCACTTTAATTTTCATGGCATGGTGATGTAGCAGCATAAAACCATAAAACTATAATCTAGAGATTAAAATAAAAAAGATATATATGATTAAATAGTACTCTATTTTCTTTTGTGTGTGCAATCCTTGATTTGGAAGAAATAAAAATATATTTGAGGGGCCGGAGTCAGAAAATTGGTCCTAAAAGTTTAATTAAGTGTTTAATGTTATATTACATATCCATATAATCCATAAGCATTTTACTTTAATTAGCTTCTCAATATAGTGTGATAAGCCAAAAATTCCTTTAATTTCAAGTTGTGATTTTGCTTTTGCGATGGAAACATATTGCTAATATTAAATTCATTATGTTATGGTTGATGAAAGGAAAAAAAATGTGACTATATTGTTAACATATTCTAACCAAATTCATAATATTTATAGTAGACAGATAGCTTTTGTTTGTGATGTTTGTGTGAATTCATTAGGTTTTTTTTTTTTTTTTGTTTTTTTTTTTGGGGCAAATATAAGAAAATATGATGTAACTTATTTTATTAACTATTTGCTTTTTTTATTGAACATTGATTACTATGTTCTGAAATATCTATTAATTAACATATTTTTTAAACAATGGATAAATTATTATATATGTGTATTTATGGACATATAATTGAAATAAGGAAAAGTAAAATCATATAAATTATCAAACTATTATACAATAATCTTGCAAATGTGGAGAAAAAAAACTTCCATAAACACCAATATCATATGCTATAATGTATCCTAGAAAGAAAGTTCGGAGTCAGCTTCCAAACTTGCAATTTACAATAGCGGAAGATGTAGGCTGTGACATTGGAAAATTAAAAAAGCCCAAAAACATGTATAAATACTGTCAAGAACTTATATATCTCTGAGCTAATATTTAAAGTTCAGTCTCATTCCCTAAGTCACAAAAAAAAAAAAAAAAAAAAAAAAAAAAAACTAAACTCTTGGTTGAAGTGATCTCAATCTTTTTGTTACATTAATTAATTCAGATGTTAAGTGTTTTGTTGAAATTTCAAAAAGCTTAATTTTCACCAACAAAGCTCTCTCATAAAATTAATCTCTGAAATTGACTAATAAGTTTTGTAATTAATATCGAAAGACAAAACACACCAAGTTTTCGAAAACTCTTAATTTTGATAAGCACAATGGTGAGGACAAAGTTCTCAAAAATAAGTAAAGAAATAAGACTGGTCTTGGATTCTTGGTAGAGAGAAGGGAGGATCCTTTCCTTTTTTTATTTCTTAATTTTCATAAAACTTTATTTTAAATATTATTTAAAGAACAAAAAAAGTTTGTACCTTCTTTGAAGAAATATTCTCAAGGACTGCTGCAGAGAATGTTACGTGCTTATATCTTATAGAAAATATTCTATAAATTTGATCAACCTAATAAATAAAATAAGAATCAATTGTTGGAAAATATAATTAATCATACTAAAATGGAGGTGGATTTCTAGTTAACGACTTCTCAGCTTACTTGTAAATATATACCTTATTTGAAAATAATTCAATACTTAATAGGGTAGTCACAAATTAATTACCACATTGTTTAGAGAAAGAATATTAAAATGTTTAGCGATAGAGACCAGAGGGTCTCCACTGTCTAAGACCAATATCTGACGATGGAGATTGATTGGAGATGGCGATACCATCTCTAATTTTTTTTTTTTTTTTTTAATTTTCATCAACTTTGAAATTTTTGTTTAATTTGGGTGATGTTTGGTTTGATGATGATGATTGATTTGGATGATATTGGTTTGATGAAAATGATGGAGATGATGATTTTATGAAAACAAGAGATGGATGATGAAATGGAGATGAAGAAGATGATGATGGATGTAGAAAATGAAGATTTTTTTTTTTTTTTTGACAAGATATATTATATTATTATTTTATTAATCAAAAATATTATTTTTTAATAAAATATTTATTTGTGAATTGATCATTTTACCATTTATAATTTTAATTTAATCATGGTTGACTAATAGTTTACTAACGGAATAAGAGGTTTATGCTAAGTTTTTAGAACTTTAAGCAGCTAGAATGCGAACATCGCAAACATCCACATTTTCATGCAATTTCATCTAACCTTGGGGCTTTGCGCAATTTGCCATTTAATTTATAATTTCAGATATCTTATTTTTTAATTGACATAGTGTATATATATATATTTTAATTTTCTTTTATATTACTTAAATTAATGTATGATATTTCATAATAATTTTGAATTGTACTACTTTCAAGATTTTTCCCATTTATTCTAATTTATTTTTTATCCTAAAAGGATTGGATCAATTTATACTTTGGCAATTGAGTTGACTACTTCGACTTAAACAAATATATAGAAATTTCTTTGATAATTTTTCTAAAACTTTTCTTCATGTAAATTAATATTCTTCAAATTTATTGAAAATAAATGGTAAAAATTAGTGTACACAACAACCAATTTACACATTAAAATAAGTTGACAACTGAAAGTTTGACCTCATTAACTAATATGGTATTTCATAAAAGTTGGAACTGATTTGCACAAAAACAAAAATTCACAAACTAAGCTTGAGATTAAGCAAATGTGATGGGGACTTAATAGGTATTTGTCCTAAAAATTAATCTACAAAACCGTCCACCTGCATGTGAAATATTTTTTCTAAGCATAACTAGAACAAAATTTTGTGGGAGCTATTAATATAATTAAATTGGAAGGAGACTAATTTTAGGAGGGTAAATTTGGAAAAACAATATTTTAGGTATAAAATGGTGGTACAAAGTTAAGTCATAGATCACTACATTGCATTTTTCATTTTCAATTATTTTTAGCACCATTTAACTTTTTGGCCATTTCAAAAAATAAATCAAAAAAATAATTTAATTGATTCAACTATAAGTTTAAAACCACAAACTATCTTTAAGTAAGTAGGTGGGACTATTTTTTATTTACTGACTATAACAGGTTGTTATGTTTATTAGTGAAGGCAATGATTCAAAAATAGCAAAAAGAAAATTATTAGAAAATTAATTGTTACCTAAACTAAAATTCATTTATTGTACTTGAATTCGATTTATTTTTAATTTGTTTTAATCTTTTGTAAGTGTTACATAACTTGCACAATTAAAAAAAAAATTATCCTAGGTTTAAGTTGTATACTAAGTATATTAATAATAATAAAGTACAATTATTGTAAAATAATGATTATAAAAGTAATGTATTTCAAATATAATATAAAAAAAAAAAGTATCTCAAAATTCTTCAACGATACTGTTATAAAAGGAATGAGACAATTTATTCATTATTATAATAATAATAATAATAATAATAATAATAATGAGAATTTAGAGTCTAGACATTATGTTTGATATTATGGTATAATTATTAAAATGTTTAACTAGTTTATATTATAATTTTAACATCCAAATACATAAAGTAAAATATTTAGAGAAGATAATCATGTAATAAACTAACATAGCTCTTAACTACCATATAGGAGGCTAGCCTCTTCCTCCACCAACTCCTATTATGAATGTTTTGTATTATATTTGAAGTTCAATAAACAAATTTCTACAGGTAACAAGTTCCAAACATACTTCATCATAATATTCTTAAAAGTTTATAAAACCATAATAAACAAATTTTCAAGAGAAATTATAATGAAGACAGACCATGTAGATCATACATAAAAAGATTATACCATCAACAATAAAAGAATTTGTGAAGAAGGAGAGGTATGCACCTGGTCTAGAAATCAGAAAATGTCGGTTGGTTGGCTTGAATTGATGATTCTGAAGAAAGGAAAAAAATATATTAAGAATTAAATATGAAGTTGAGAATTAAATGTAGATGATATGAAGAAATTCTTGGTTTTGGGAAAAAGAATAAAATTTACCTTAACCTAAATGGATGGCTAGTAGATGCCTTGTTGAATGCTTTCTTGAATTAACCATCTGCCTTCAAGGATTTTTTTTTTCTTTTTTTTTTTTTTTTTGTTGTTTTGTAAGGGAAGATTGAAAAGATAGAGAACTAGGGATGTATAGTCAACAGAATAAAAGCAACACAAATAATATTTCTATTACATGAGAAGTCAATATTTATAGAACAAGAAGATGCTATCTTCCAAGACAACCTAGACAAGTAAAGTCAACTAACAAGCAAAGAATTGTGCCAAATGCTATGTATTCATCTACCATTTAAGAAGAAAAGAATTTTGCTATATATTACTCTGCCATTTATGAAGCCAAGTGTTGTCAACCTTAAGTCAAGCAATCTCAATTAATTAAAAAGAATTATGATTAAATCTCAACTGATTATAAATTAAAAAAAATAAAAAAAAACTGAATTTAAACAATGTACTTGATAAAACATATGCATGTCAATCATGGACTTGGTGATATGTTCAAGCATTAGCAAAACTATATGACAACAAGAGTTTAATTACCCACTGAATTCAATTTAAAAAGCAAATATAATATAAATATTTCTTTGATGTAAAATTGATATTAAACTGTGTTTTTATTATTTTTATTTTGGACAAAGACATATAAGAACTAGTGGGTGCCATTGCTATACCCCTAAAATTTCAAATTTTAAAATTTTAGTTACTGCCACTAAACTTCAATTCTTATGAATTTCCCTCTTTTCTTAGTGTTTTATATCAGTCTTTCATTATACTCGTTATAAGAAGTTAACTGATAGAAAGCAAGAGATATTTAGTTATTTGTTTTTGTTATGTAAAATCATATAAGTTATCAAACTATCATACAATAATGTTGCAAATATGAAAAAAAAAAAAAACTTTTATAAACACCATAATAGACATTATATGCTATAATGTACCTTAGAAAGAAGGCTTTGTAAACCCTCGATTTCTATTTATGGTTTTCCTAGTAATAGTCCCTAAGTAATTATTTGAGACCCTAAATGATTAATGAAAGTGCTTAAGGTTGTAAAGAATCTTTAGAGATTAATTGAACCGAATTAGAGAATAATTAGAAGGGTTAAATGGTAAATGACACTAAATAATTATTAAAGGTGATGAGAAACTAAATTGAAAACAAGTTTTAATATTTGAGGTCAAATCAGAATTAAGCTAAAGTTAAGAGATGAAAACCAAAATTTTCAGGACAAGATGGTCGTTATTGAATATTGTTAGTGGATAAAGTGTGAAAATTTAGCCCATTTACACAATTCAAGCCATTTCACACACAAAACCAGAAACCAAACCAGAGAGACCGAGAGAGAGAGCAAGAGTGCGAAAGAGGAAGAAGAGATTTCGACCAAGAGGGAGAAGAAGAAGATCAAGTGAGTCCAAGCCATTTTCGAGCCTCCCATCAAGCCTTTAAGCCATCCTAAACTAGAAGATCAAGTTAGAGTTAAGAACAAGAAGCAAAAAAGTGAAACCAAAGAGAGACAAGAGGTGGTTTCGGCCAAGCTTGAGGGAGGAGAGATCAAATAACTTCAAGCCATTTTTGAGCTTCCAAGCAAGTCCTCAAGATCACCTAAGCTAGAAGAACGAATTAGAACAAGAAACCAAGAAGAAAATAGTTAAGTTCTCCCATTTTTGAAATTGTATGGTGGTTGGAATGTTGATGATTTTGTTGGTTTGTGATGTGGGTTTTCATGTGTGATGAGAGGTGAGCATTTAGTGACCATAAGCAAGGGTGGATCGTGTAGAGACATGTAAGTTTGATGTGTTAGAGCTATGTTGGAAAAACCCTAAAGTTTGAATGGAGATTTGTTTGGTCAAATGTGTTGTAGACAATGTGTTTGATGAATGTTTAAGTGATTTCACATGAAAAAGTTGAATGAATTGAGTTTAGTTTGTGTTAGGCTATGTAAGGCCATAGTGAGGGATATGTAATGCCAATGCCATTTGATGGTTTTAAGTATGATTCCATGTTGAATTCATGCTAGGAAAAACCTATAATAAACCTATAGAAGTGTTAGAAGGTCATGTAGATAACTTTCCAAAATTTTAGTCTAAATGAACAGGGTGTTGCATAAAACTGAACCACTAGGAGTTGTAAGAGATCGAACTTGGAAGGAAACTGGAAAATATTGGCTAATACCACCTGTTCAATTGGCAGCAATGGCAAACTCTGTTACTAAATTCTCTGTGTCCATTTGAGGTTTGTGCACAACTTTTTTACTTATTAAAAAAATGGCAAAAACAAAGATTACCAAGTTGTTTTTGAAATTAAGAAAAACAAACATGACTAGGCAAGAATTGTATTATAACCAATCTGTGCAGTGTACATATTCGCGTGAAGATGTTCAAAGTATTGATTTCAACTCTACCTTCTATTTTATTAATCCTATATGAAAATTTCAACAATAACAAAGTATGCCAACTATTCAATCAAGGATTTGAAGAACGTCTAAATACCTTTGCCTCAACATGCACAAATCCATCTGGAGGCATCCTGCCATTGTCAAAGTTCTGAAATGGAAATCCGAAATGATAATTAATTAGGCAGAAGTCGACAAGGTTGAAAGAAATACTTTGTTTTAGTTGAAATGCATCCTCACAAATGGAGCAATGCTGATACTTGTGGTTTAGGCACCTAATGATATTATCATATTAATATCAGAAACATTTGAAGAGTATAGGCTGCAGATGATCCTTTAATAAGTTGTGATTCTTCCTCACCTTGCGCCATGAGTGGACAGGTATCAATGCTCTTCGCTTGGACAAGTTTTGTCTGCATATTAGACGCTTCTTGCACTACTTGTTTGTTGTGTTGAGAAAATGTTGGCGAAATTTGGAGGTCGTGAAGAGACTTATCAGGGTTTTGGTTGATAATTGCTTGTTGGTTGATGATAAGTTAGTAGGGAGTGGTGTTAGCTATCATGTTATATCGAGTTTTGTTGATTAGATTAGGCCTTTTCTGCCCTGGAAAATGGAGGTTGTTGAGGAGTTGTTTAGAGTCTTTGTGGTGGTTATAGGGAGAGTGCAAGATAAGGTGCCTGTTGGGAAGATTAAAACTTGCATTTTTGATGTTTTGTTGAAGAAGGGAAGTGGGTTGTTGGAGGCTAAGAAGAAGAAGAGGGGAGGTGGAGGATGATGTCATGGTATTGGGATGGTCGGGTTGGTGATGGGGTTTTCAGGGAAGTTTTTCAAGATGGGCTTTTGGTTGAGTGTTGGCAAGGGAATAGGAAGGTGTTGTTTCGGTTGCACGAGGAGTTTTTGAAGTTGGAGAAGGATTTGGCATCTTCTGGGGTTGAGTTTTTATTTCCTGAGGTGAGTTTTGATGATGAGGAGGATGAAGTGTCGATTTTGGTTTCTATTGTTAATGAGATGGAAGTGGATGGTGGTGGTGGGGATGTTGGTTAGGGATCATATAAGAAGGTTTTGAAGAAATGTAAGAAGTCTGAGAAAGGGAAGGAGGAGAAGGGGATAAAAGCCTAAGAAGAAGAAGAAAAAGAATATTGAGAGTGGTGTAATTGGTATGAAGGAGGATGTAGTTACTGCAAACGGTGAATTTTCTGTTGAATGAGAGGATCCTATCTCGAACTTGGTGTGTTTTAATGAGTCTGTGACATCGAATCTCCAGATGCAGTTTGAGAAAGTTGCTGCAGAAGTGCTGCAGAATGGTGCAGTTAATGATACTCCCCACAAGAAGAGGAAGAGAGCGAAGGGTTTAGATGTGCAGCAGCATTCACAAGCTCCAGAGGCGAACAGTCGAGCAGATGCGGAAGAAGGCTGTGCTACTGGGAAGACTGGGCAGAAGGTGCGGTTGTCCATGAAAAACAAGTTCGTGTGGATGCCCCAAAGCCCTTTACATGTACAAAGTTTGAGACTACCACCCTCGGTAACCCCTCGAGGAAGTGCACTTAAGAAAGGGGTAGCTCCAAGTCCCATTAGAGAGATGCCTGTCACCATGAAAAAAGCAAAACAGAGAGCTAAATCCATGAAGAAGGCCCGAAAGGTGATAAAACTCAAAAACCCCGCCCTTAAAAGTGTGAAGAAGTTATAATCTCTTTCCACCTAGCAGAGTGTAAATGAAGATGGCAGCAGCTGTTGCCAATTCTATGATTGTCTTCTTCGATGTTTGCTTTGCTTAAGGAATGAACTTAAACCAATTCAAGCGAGACTTGCATAGTTTTGTGGTAGAACAGAACCACGAGGAATAATTAATAAACATACAATATAATGATTATTGGCTACTTTGATTTGATATTTTTACAAAACAAGTTTTGTACGTGTTGTTTATGATTGAGGCGAAAGTGCAATTAGCAGGACTTCTAGTAATAGAAATGTTGGCTTACTGCTAGCCCGGTTACAATGGCATTTTTCGAAAACTAACCAGTAGCATGTGTTCCTAGACAACAAGGAGATGTAAATGCAATTTACACTTGTTGGCAGAGTTGATATTACAGATGATTGATATACAAATGCACTTGGATGGTAGAAGAAAATAGTTCCTTATCAAAATTCATTACAAAAGAATATCAATCATGGAAATTGCTAAAAGAAGCCACGTTATAAATATAAAATTTATTTTTAGCTCCAGGCTAATTTTAAATTATTTTTAATCTACAAATGAAACTATTTATAACAGATGGCTCTAAATTATCAAAATTCCCCCTCAATTCAAAGACAAAGAAACTTTCAGTCTCGTCTAATAGATCATTGATACACATAAGAAGGGAGACCGACTTTTAGAGGGAGAAATCGACCCTATGACGACCACATCTATAGACAATGTCGGCAACCTTCATGAATGCAGCCCTACTCAAGAACGATGTTGGACCACTGTTGTAAGCCCTCGATGTTTATTTATGATTTCCCTAATAACGACCTCTAAGTGATTTACGGAATCCTAAATGACTAGTAAGTGATGTTTTAGGACCCTAAGTAACTAGTAGAAGTGTTATAAGAAAATAGAGATTTGTTGAACTATTGGTAGCACAAATTAGTATAAGGGTAAAATGGACATTGTCATTATAGTTTTACAAGTTAAGTTGGTGCATGGACTAAAGTGAAATAATTTTACATGATTATGGATCAAGATGAGATAAGAAAAAGTTAAGGATGGAAATGCAATTAATAAAAGGACAAGATGGTCAATTAGGGAATGTTAGTAGTATATAAGTGTTGACTTAGTCAAATTTTGAGAGGCATTCTCGCTACTCACAAAGCAAACACAAAGAAACCAAAGAGAGAAAAGAGATAAGCAAGAAAAGTGTGTGTGTGTGTGTTTGGCCAAGTCAAGTTTTTGGTGATCAAGCTTGGTTTAATCAATTTTCAAGGTTTTAATCAATCCATCAAGCTTCCATAAGCTAGGAAATCAAACTTGAAGCATCCAACAAAGCAAATCAAGGTTAGTTGCTCATTTTTGGATTAGTTTTTGTGTTGGTTTGGGTTGGTTGTTTTGATGATAGTTGAATTGATTTTGATTAGGGATTTTTATCTATGTTGAGAAAGGAATTAATTGTGCTTGGAAAGTATGTGTAGAAGGCATGGAAACCTACTAAAATTGATGAGTTAGGGTTGGCTTGAGATAGATTTTAAGTTGTTTTTGGATTGAAACTAAATGAAATGAATGTAGACAAGGTGTTTGATAAATTGTCTAAAAGAACCAACATGCAAAAATTGATGGAAATGAATCTAGTATGTGTTGTAACATATGAAGCCTTATGGAGAAATATAGGAATTCAATGAAAGGGTGATGTTTTAAGTATGATTTCTTGATGTTGAGGTGATATATATTCCTATGGAAATGTTAGAATTGAATTTAAACCAATTTCATTATAATGCATTGTAAAGTACCTAGGAAAGTCATTATGAGTTGTCATCGAAAACATCCTTTTTTATGGGTTTGATTGAATTGTTTGACTAGTTTAGAGTGTGTTTAACATTAGGAAAGAAAGAATTAAGTTTTAGAATGAAATGGGTGAAAAAGCCCCCTAAAAACAGATGAAAAAGTGAGGTTTTTCTTAAATTTTGATATCTAAACAATATTGGAATTCGATGAAATTTTACGGGTGACCACATTGGGAGATAAGAAGAGTGTGGGAGAAAGAATTGGAGCAAAAGGATGCACGGTTTGGGCTGTGCATTCAATTCGGGTTTGAGAGGTCAAAAACGGTCATTTTGAGTTCCAAGCTTCAATTTATGATGGGAAGCACATCGGAACGTCCCTTGGGGTATATATTCATGCAAAGAAATTGGGATTTTGGAGCATGGATCAAAGAGAAATTGAAAGGAGAAGCTATTAGTGTAGAGAGAATTTTATAGAGTTAGTATAGTTAGGTGCATTTTAGTGCATCTTTGCATTGTTTATTGAGCACATTCCAAGTGTGCTTATCATGTGTAGGTGAAGGCGAGGCTAGCGGAGCCGGAGAGGACCATTGAAGCCATTAAGGGAAGTTTGAAAGCAAGGTGAGTGCAAATTGGTTTTAGCCAAAATGTATATGTTTTGACATGTTTATGTATTTTTTCTAGTATGGTTGTGATTTTATGATTTAAAAGGATGATTTCATGAATACTATGTTTTGTATGAAAGTTATCTTTTGTGTTCTTATAAGTGTGAAAACTACTTTGAAATGGAATTCGAAGTTTAAAGTACTGTTCGATAAACGGTTGATGCAAAAATGATATATGTATAAATATGTTTTCAAAGGCCAATTGTTTGCCCACTCTTGTAAGTTATGTAGACCCGGCCGGTACGTCCCACACGTGTATGGCAATATATGGGGGGTATTGCATCACTCACATTGGGGGAATAGAGTCCGTCATGTCGCTTTTGCATGTGTGGGATGTTGTCTTACTCTACGCTTTGCGATGCACAATTTCGCGCGTAATTGTTGAGATGTCTTTGTAAGTGTCACGGATGGTGTTTATGGCCAAATCATCTCGTGACTCCACGTTCTCATGGTTGTAAGTTTAAGGGGTAACATTGTGCATTTAAAAATGCAAATGTAAGTTCAAAAGTAAACTATTTTATATGATTATAATTATGGTTCAAAAGGAAGCCTTACAATTGAATTCAGTTTGAATGCTATTCTTGCTTATTAAGTTTATGAAAAGTTCTATGTATCCCTTATGTTAGGATTTGTATGATATTATTATGTTAAACATGAACTTCTATGAGATTTTAAGTGAAATGATTATGAAATGCAACTCTATTTTTAATGTTTTTAAGGAGGTATTTTACAAATGAATATGATATTGTTTTACAACTTACGCGCACTCACTGAGCTTCATTAAGCTCACTTTTTCCTATTTTATGTCAAAAACCTCCTCAGATGCTAGCGCGGGTGACGTGGCATAAGATACCCTCTATTGATATAGGTGGGCACCAACTCGACGAATGCTTCCCTTGTACAAACATTTTGCATGCATATGAAAGTTGAAAAGCCTCCTTTTTTTGTTGTATTTGATCATATATTTTCGTGGCTTTTTGGAATAAATGTTTGTATCTATGTATCTTGTTGATATGTGTAAAGTTTTATAAATTTATTTTAAGTGATGAAAAGTATATATTTAGCTAAGCTAATTTCTTATAAATTTTGGCTTTGGCCTTTGGTTTAAGGTTATGATTTCGAATGATTTTTAACATATGTGATTTATGGTTTTTAATCCCAGGATTTTATGGTTTTTTATGACTTTTAAACTATGTGGATTAGATAAAAAGAGTTTGTGGAAGTAGTTGTGTTGGATATTGAAAATAGTCGAAGTGTATTTTAATCTTACAGGTAAATTGGGAACCTTAAAAAGATAGACGTTATATTGCCAAATTTCCGTTTTAAAAAAAAAAATTCAACCCAATCGTGTTTATAAGGAAAAATTTTAAGGGTTCGCTCCACGGATTCCTTTTAGGCCAATAAGGAATGGTTTAGGAGGATTTCGTCGGGGTGCCGGCAGGGCTCTCCGGATACAAGTATGATAAGATCTGGGTTGGGTCCTGTCAACTGTGAATCACCATACCGTCACTGCAACCCCATAGATTTATATGTATATATATATATATCTCTTACAATTATATAAGAATGATTATAATTGTAAATATTTTTAATATACTTTAATATCTAAAATTTAAGTTCAAGAATTAAGGAAATTATAAGAGTTTAAAATACATTATTGAATATAATCTCATAAAAATATTACAAGTAAAATTTATATATGTAAAAAGTTTAGTAGTGTTGGTCCATGGGCTAGCCTAATAAAGTACCGATTTGCATTGGTTTATGTTGGCAAGCGAATCATGTTGGACTATGCCAATCATTGTTGTACCGTGTCTGGCATGACCCATGGCGGTGTGACTTGAAATTGTGGGCCACCCGACACACCCATTTTACGCGTCTAAGTGTAATCACTTTGACTAATAAAATTGAATAATTTTGTTGCGATGGAAAATCAGTGAAAGGATTTCCATATTGGGTGGCTCTATCGCCACACAAAATTTTTCTTCTTGTACCCATTTACCTGCTATATCCATACTAAAAAATTAAAATTAAAATTCTTACTTCTTACACCCTTCAAAATTCCAAAACTATCCTTGTATCGGGGAAAAGATTTCATATTGGGTGGCTTTATTGCCATCCAAAATTTTCCGCGCTATACCCATTTACTTGCTATATCCATACTAAGGAATTAAAAATAAAACTTTTACTTTTTATATTCTTGAAAATTCCAAAACTATTCTCGTATATTGTTTATAATTTTAATTATTTTTTTGAAAACATTTCACTTTAGCCCCTATGTTTGGGGAAATATTACTTCTTTTACTCATGAATGCATTTTTAGTTCTCATCGTCCTTAACGATTGATGAATTCATTAAATTGGTCTTTCCGTTAGTTGATTGTTAGTCAAAATTAATAATTGGAGGGATATTTTGGTCATTTTCTTTTCTCTAACTATTTGATTAACAAGTGTACAGTAGATATTTAATAAAAACTCTATAAGAAAATAATAAAAAAAACAAAGATCTCAACCATCCATCAAATAGTGGAGATTTATGATAAAAGAACTAAATTAATAATAAATAAAAAATTTTAAACACAAAAAAGAATTAAAAAAAAAAAGAAGACAATAAGATTTTCAAAACAAAATGAAAAAAATTAGTACAACTTAAAAAAAAAAAAAAAATCAAGGGTAGCGATTTAGATTAGACCTCCACCATCCATCAATCTCCATCAACCACCAACCATCAATCTCGTCCTTCCTTTCTCTAGCACTCAACAGAACTCCAAACACGAACCATTGTTAACTTTTTTTCTCTCTCTCTCTTTCAAATTCATCAAGCCACATGAAAACCATAACAAACCAAACACAAAAACCACGCCGCCATCTACACCTTCTTTGTCTTTCGCTCCACTTCCAATTCCCTCCATGTTCGCGTCATGCCATCGCTTAAGGATTCTAACCTTTACTCTCTCCTCCACTTCAATCATGACAACCTATAAAGAGAAATTCGGACCACCATCTCTAGGTAGAGATAGAGGTTCGAGATAGTGGCTCCATCTTTGCCTAGAGATGGAGATCAAACCACTATTTTTATGCAAAGATGGTGGCTTGATTTGGGTAAAGATGGGGGTCCATCTCTACCCAAAAATGGAGGTTGAACCTTCATCTCCATATGGAGATGAAGGTCTGATCTGAGATGCTGATCTAGTTGAATGACCTGGTCAACCAAATCGTTTGAGGTCCTAATTGAGTCAAATCACCAGATCGACGGTTGATTTGGTTCAACCAAATTTATGAATTTTTTTTAGCACTTGTTTTAGTTGATCTTTTTTTTTTTTTTCAATTTTGTTACTCTATGTGGATAGTAATGCTCAATACAACCTCGGCCAACCAACTCAGAAATCCTTAATTAAACATAGAGCAAATTACTCTATTTCTTCCCAAAGACTAGAATCGATAGATACTCTCATTTTGTTTTCTGTATAAAACTTTGGAAATTTCCAATTTCTCAAAGTTTTAGCATACGGACGCCAATCAAAACTCTCTTAGGCAAAGTCTAGAATTTTCCTCACATTCTCAACTCTAAGTGTTGCATTGTGCCAATGTACAAATCTAAGCTCACAAATTTTGATCAAGTTAGGCTCTGGCCTCAACTCTATAAACCTCTCCCACGCCCAAACCTAACCTAATTGGAGTGGCGAACGTATAATAAACACTAATGCACTGTCTCCATCGTCACAAGCACTGCCTAACAGAGCTAAAGCAACAATCTTTTCTTTCAACAAACTCAAATCTCAATAAATGGCAGCAAGTACAGCAGGTGCAAGTGCAATTCTAGTTCCCCTAGCTAAATGTATTGCAATAGAAAAAATAGTTCTGACAATTACGTTGGAGTTTGGAAAAACAAACCGTGACAACCAATAGGCAAGATATGCTTCATGTTCGATTTTACTTCCACAATCCTTGAATTTCTTCCTCCACATTATACAATTTGCATTTTTGCTTTTAGTTCTACCCAACTGTGTTATCGTTTGGTTTAGTTTCTCTGCGGTGCTTTTCCGTTCCTCTGTTTCAAGTAGGCTTAAAACTGAGGACCCCAACAATGAATAACCACAAACCATCATATCCTCCAGTGTAATAGTTGCTTCACCCAAGAAAAAATAGAACTTTTGGCCTCAGGACACCATTTCCCTGCGACACCAAGAACCAAATCATTGTATCTTCTGATTGAATAAGTGGAATTCAATATTGCTTCATAGATACCAGCTTTTTTCCAAGTCGATTCACGAAAAGCAGCCATTTTTCCCACCCAAATTTCCCAGTCTTGTTGGGGTAATATGCATCCATGAAATGTTAAACTTCAAAGGCCATTTTTTGGGTTCAAAAGTATGTAGTATGGAGAAGAGACAATGATCAGGAAGCTGAAACACGTCCCCATCAATAGAGGTGACTGTAGGCTGCAGAAAATGGGCTACTCTCATGGTTGGTTCTCCATCACCACTTAAAGAAACTATCAGTTCTTCTCTCTCTACAATACTTACCTCAGATTTTGACAACCCCTCCATGGAAAAAAATGGGTTTGTGGGTTGTGCTGTGTGTGTTTGTAGCTTATAGAGAAAGGGCAGATTTGGCCTTTAAAGAACAGAGAAAGTGGAAAAGGGAGAGCTTACTTGCAGGGAAAGATTGCTGACATGTTGACAATGTGGCTTTCAATTGGCATGCTCGTAGCTTTGTCAATCAGAAGATACACTGATTTGCTACCTTTTGGCATGTTGACAATGTGGCTTTCAATTGGCTTTTAATTGGCATGTTGACATTTTTTTCTAAGCTACCAATCAAAGCCGCTACCTTTTGTCAATGGGATGTTTGTACAGTTACATATGGTAATTGGTAAGTGATTTCTTACCATATGCCATATTTAGGTAAAAATTGCCAATGCAGGGTACATATCCCTCCACTAGTCAAATCATGACATACCATATTCATATCAAATGGTATGGTAGGAGTTAGAAAGTAATTTGCCTAGTTTATTGAAATATTTATTAATTATTCTACATTCAGTTAAATGGGATAATTTTCTTGTCAATATGGGTTGTTGTTAATGGAAGATATTGTTGGAAGATAATATTTGTTGATTTGAAATTCTATGGTTTATTTAAAGATAAAGATTTCATGAATAAAGATAAAATTTATTAAGTTGATGAGCTTTCTATTAATGACACAAGTACTGTATACAACAACAAAATTTTAGAAGTCAAAAGTAGAGTACTTAGACAAATGCTTGTTAGGTTGAAAGCTTGTTTACAATTCCTGATGACAGTTTGTTTATGATTATTTATTTTGAAATTACGAATTTTAAAAGTTTTTAAGAATAATTCTGATTGGATTAAATTGTATTTAGAGGGGCTACTTAGCACTAGTCTTTGAGAGTTAATTACTTTAAAATCTGAAAGTAAGGGAAAAAATATTTATTTTTACGGCCTTTTAACTTTTAAGAGATTTATTTTTTATTATTCTTAAATCTCTAAATGTCATAAATATATCATTTAGGTCCCGTTTGGCACGCGGGATTGGATTGAATTATTGTCATGACATTGGATTGAATTTGATAAATTAGTGCTATGATATATTTGGTGCAGTATGAGATTGGATAAGTTATTGCTATGATGTGTTCAATGTAATATGGAATTGGATAAAATTAATATTAAATAATTAAATTATTTTCAAAAATAAATAAACGTATTTTCAAAATTATCAAATATATATATATGGTTTCAAAGAGTTGGGCAATTGGCCATCTGGAAGAAGAAGAAGAAGGTGGACTTCAAAGGAAGAAGAAGCTGGAGGAAGTAGTGTCGTCGTTGCCACAACTGATGAAGCCCAATGGTGTAGCCAAAGGGAAGAAGAAAGTGGTGGGTGCCAGGTCGTGGATGAGGTTCAACTTGACGGGAAGATCAGAGCTAGTCGCGCTGCTGCCGTCGCTTATCCTCCTTCGCCATGTTTCTTACCAGTGTCGTTGCCATCGCCTCCACCTTGTCCAAACTTGGTTGTGCCAATAATGACTTGTGAATTCGCATAATCTCCTCCACTGCTAGTCAGTTGATTGCATGCATACTACCCTTCTGTTTTTTCTTCTTCTTCCTCTAGTTCTTCTTCCTTGGCCGATTGCTGGTTCTTCTTTGATTTGATTTATCACGCCGGTGTCGTGGGTTTCATTTAACCTACCACAATGGGATAAAAACAAAAGATGTGATTGGTTTTTCCAATCCCATGCTTTTACCAAACATGGGTTTGGACTGGATTTTATCCAAACCCATGTAACAAACATGACCTTAGAGAGTTAGGGGACTTGGGATATCTCAGGGGTAGGGGATTAGGTAAATCCCAGTCTCATTCCTTGTTTGGTTGAGACATAGGACTAGACATAGAGACAATCTTATGTATCAACTAGTCCATAGTAATAGTACAAATTAGTTCCATGTTTTAGTCTCATCACTTATTAATTTTTATTTATATATTTATATTATTAAATATATTAAAAATTAATGTAATATATTTTATAAAAATATCTTCTAAAGAAGAATGTTTTTGGTGTCGATTAAAAGTTAATATATTTATTATAATTAATTTATTTTATTAAAAAATTAATTTACTACTTATAAAAACAATATATTTTAATAGGCAAAGTTTGATCCAACATTTTTTAAATATTCTATATAAACATGGAATGAAACCTTACGACATCCCTACATTTATTTTTTTACTTTTATCTCCTAAAATCAATTTATAAAGATTAGCTTTAATGTCTAAATAGGAGTAAAAAAAATTTCAAGTTAAAAATATAAGACCCTTCAAGCACACTACACACACGAGTGAAAATTCTTCGTTTAACAAAACTTCATTAAATGATTACAACATATGAAAAAGCAAATTACCAAACATTTAAAAGATCTGGCAACACTTGCAGACAACATATACAAATTTGTCTCCAAGGCAATCCAAGAAATGAGAATACATTTACCTTCATCTCCTGTTTACGATCAGAGGACCTATTACACTCCCCCCACCAATTATCCAAGTGCCATGCTTAGATAGAACCAATCCACTTCATTTTTATTTCCATCTTTTCCTTCTCCACTTTGATAATCAGCTGGTTGAACAGTTTCAGTACATTACTTAGGAAGTGGAGATCCACAAAGTTCATTACCGGCAAAACAAGATGCATTGAAGCTTTTTAATTGAGTGCTTGAAGGAATTTTCCTAGTTAACTTGTTCTTCGAAAGGTTCAAGTAACTTAAGAATGTCAAATCCGAAATACTTTGTGGAATTTCTCCAGAAATCTCTTTTTTAGAGAAGTTAAGTTGCTCCAAATATTAGAGCACCAATACTTACCGGAATTCTTCCGGTTAAAAAATTGTACGATAGATTCAATGATACCAACACTCTAAAACTTGTAATTTCTCCATGAATGTCTCTTGAGAAATTGTTCCTTGAAAGGTCTATGAATTTTACCAACTTGAGAATGGTGTTATACTCAACCACTTCCCCTTTCATTGTAAGTAATGCATCCTCTGTAAACTTTGCTGCAGACATATGAATAAAAATAATATTGTAGGTAGTTAGACACTGAAATGTCCATCACCATTGCACTTAAATTACCAATACATTTTGGTATGCTTCCGGACAAATTGTTGTAAGCAAGATCTAAGATTTGAAGATCTGTTAGAAAACAAAGCTCTGCTTGTAAAAGGCCATGGAATTTACTTCCATGATGGTTGAGAATCTTCAATTTTGACAGTCTTTCTCCAATCCCAATTTGGAACATTTCCAACAAAAGCATTTTCACGAAGATCAAGTGCAATTATCTCTATACAATGTTCAAGTGACAACGATATTGTTCTAGATAAATTGTTTCCATGAAGATGTAAGGATTGAAGTGAACTTAAGGTTCCAATGGAATTGGGAAGTCCACCAATGAATTTATTCTCACTTAAATTCAAAAGTTTTAAGGCTCTCCAATTCATCAAGCAATAAGGGATTTTCTCCATCTAAAAGGTTTTTCCCAAGGTTAAGAATTTGCATTCTCTTGGACACATGCATTTCATAAGAGAAGAAATAAGAAATTAATCCTGACAAAGCGTTGTTAGAAAAATCGACAACATACACATGTGAAGGTATAGAAGGCAATGGACCAGATAATTTATTCGAGCTCAAATCAAGGGCCTCAAGTTTACCAATCTTAGGTAAATTTGGTATACATCCATGGATTCGGTTATGAGAAAGATTAAGAAAAGAGGATTGACGAAGAAAATTTCAAATCTTACTAGGAATGACTGAGTTAGATAAATCTAGATATAATAAAAACTTCAGTGAAAAAATCCGAGATAGAAATTGAGGCCCTAAAGAATAGGAGCCCAATTGTAATATTTCGAGTTGATGAAATGGAGGAGTCCAACCTTACTAACTTCAAACGTTAGCATGTTGTCAGATGCAGGAAACACTAACAAACTTGTACGATTTACAAAGTGAATTTCATGAAGACTTCCATTCAATTTGTTAAGGAAGAGTTCTAGAGATCTCAATGATGAAAGTTCTCCTAAACAAAGTGGAATGCACCAGAAATGGAGTTGTCAGACATATCAAGAGATTTGGTATTTTTAAGTAGTCCAAGTTTATTAGTCAAATGACAAAAAAAAAAAATAATAATAATAAATGACATTTACGTTATGGGCCAATGCCAATCATTAGCAAAAGACAAGCCCATGCATATAGGCCCAAATATCTAAGAAGGTGATGTTAATTTGTACTTGTCAATTTCTTATTATTAGATTTTTCATACCGGAATTGTTGGCGTCTCGTAATGGATCCTAGTCCGAGCCGAATTTCCATCATCATCTCCCTCCAAGCCTTCAATTTTGTTCCAAATCCTTTGACTTGTATTCCATTTTCATGTACTAACCCAAATTGTTAGCTTTGGTTACTAACCAATTTATGTCTGTTTTTATGGGTTAGTATTGGTTTGTGAACGAAACTAATTGAACTAATTCATGAGAGCCAGACCTCTGTTATTTTTTTTTTTCTCAATCTCTTTTTAGATTTACCTTGTTAGGATTTACAACTTCCATTGGATTGATCCGATGTTTTAAAGACATACAAATATTTCAAAAGTTAACATTAAGAGAAAAAAAATGGTGGGTTGTCTCTGTTGGAAAAATTCGCCTCCCAAAACCTCTTCTTAAAAAACAACCTGTCTTTTGTAAGAATATAAAAAATAATAGAGAAATAAAATAGAAAAAAATAACAATCACCACAACACAAGAATTTACGTGGAAAACTTCAAAACAAGAGAAAAAACCACGGCCCTCAGAACGAAATTCACTATGTGAAAAATTGTTACAATCACATAGACTATTCTCTCACATCCCACCAACCCAATACACCCCCACTCTCCAAAGCATACATCAACTCACACCTTTCTACACTCTAAAATAATAAGAATAAGCAAGGAATTTAAATAGAGTAAAAAACAATGCATAAAGTATCTTTGACTGGGGCGATTTGAAACCAAAACCTTGGGCTCCTTTTATAACCTTTAAAAGCTATTCTCCCTTGTTTTGTTTCAGATGTGAGATTGGCTTTACTTTTCTTTTTGCCTTTTGTTTCCAATGTGGGATTGACTTCACTTTTATTTTTGCCAATTTCCTAACAAACTCCACCTTGGCAAAATAAAAAAAGCATCCGCTGCAGCTACGGTGCATTCATTATCTATACTGACAATCATAATTCTCAACCCAAAGAACTATCATACTCCATCATAAAAGAGTACACTCACTTAGAATTACCACATTTCAAGAATTTCACTTCGGCACATGTCGAAAAACTTGTTGAACATTTATGGTGCAACTTCCACATTTGGCTTTACTGGAAGTTTATTAGCCATCGACATACATTCCACCACATACCTTGCATCAATGCCAAATCAATGCCCGTATGCAATTATGGATCCGCTAACAACACATCCTCTTCCATAACAACGCGAATATACCATGAGGATGTACTTCTCACTTCTCAAAGGAAATCTCTTTCTCTTATGAGGGAGACACTGTTAGCTTCTACCTCGGAGCTTTTTACCGAACCTGCTCCACCTTGACAATTTTTCTTGACATGCTCAGATTGTCCACACCCCCAGCAAATTATATTTTTCCTGGAGTTCTTATTCTTTTGGTTGCTCCCATTTCTAGTTACCAATATTGTGTCTGCTGATGAAGTGCAATCTCCACTTTTCAGCCTTCTCTCCTCATAAACGAGTTTATCGATAACTTCTACAAATTTCAGAGTCTCCTTCCCATACATCAAAATAGGTTTCATATGCTCATAGGAAGGTGGAAGAGACAAGATGAGTCTTAATGCTTTATCCTCATCTTCAATTTTAACTCCAATAGCCTCCAATTCAAAAACAATACCATTGAGAACACTCAGGTGATCTGAAATTTTCATACCTTCATCCATATGCAGAGTATGAAACTGTTCCTTTAGGTATAATCGACTTGAGATGCCTTTTGCCTGATATAACTCTTCAAGCTTCTCACAGAGTTCCTTGGCTGTTGATATTCCATACACGTTTGCAAGAACATTCGTGGCCAAACACAGGCGAATTGTACTTGCGGCTCTTAAATCTAGATTTTTCTAATCTTCATTGCTCATACTAGACTTGCTAGAATCTTTCTCTTCGTTGGAATCTTCGTTGAGAACAGAGCTTGGTTTTTTTTCTAACGCCATGTGTAACCCGGATTGTATCAGCACATCTTTGACTTGCACTTACCACAAGCCAAAATTTATCTTTCCATCAAATTTCTCCACATCAAACCTCATAAGGCTTGAAAACTTTGACATAATTGTATACTGTAATAGTGCATCCGTAGTCCGTGAACAATACACCAAGTAAGTTCCCAGGAAAAAGATGTCGGTTACAATGGACACAGTTAAATACTAAGTTTTTCCTAGCCAGAATCTTCCCTAGACATGTACTTTCACACCACCACACTTATTCCATCAACCAATAACAATTCTTTTCTAATGTGGAAGATCAGACAATGCTACAACCATAGAGCATACTAAGAATTTTTTAAAACATCTGACACCTTACCAACTAGGCAACTAGGAACCTGGCTCTGATACCACTTGTTGGGAAAATTCGCCTCCCAAAACCTCTTTTTAAAAAACAACCTGTCTCCTGTAAGAATATCAGAAATAATAGAGAAATAAAATAGAAAAATAATAACAATCACCACAACACAAGAATTTACGTGGAAAACTCCAAAACAGAAGAAAAAACCACGGTCCTCAGAAAGAAATTCACTATGTGAAAAATTGTTACAATCACATACACTATTCTCTCACATCCCACGATCCCAATACACCCACACTCTCCAAAGCATACATCAACTCACACCTTCCTACACTCTAAAATAATAAGAACAAGAAAAGAATTTAAATAGAGTTAAAAACAATGCTTAAAGTGTCTTTGACTATGGTGATTTGAAACCAAAACCTTGAGCTCCTTTTATAGCCTTCAAAAGTCATTCTCCCTTATTTTGTTTCAGAAGTGGGATTGACTTTACTTTTATTTTTACTTTTTTTTTTCCAATGTGGGATTGACTTCACTTTTATTTTTGCCAATTTCCTAACAGTCTCATGTACAACATTTGCAATGATTCCTCTGGTAATTTGATGCACTCTTAATAAGTTGCATTTAAACTAATACAGAAAGGGTTGAAATAATTCGAATTGGTTCTAAGATAATATCACGGCTTATTTAAACCAATGCTATAGTGATCATTTATGATAATTTGTCATTCTATTAATTATATGTATAATAATGCAAACCAAAATATAGACCAAGTTTGATCCAGCATTTTATAATTGTTTTACATACACATGGAATGATCTCTTAAGATAATTTCACTGCAGGCATAAGAGTGAAGACTCTCGTTTATTATAATTCGTGTAATGACTACAACACAAAAAAACAGCATTGAACCAAACAGAAAGATCTAGCCGCACTTTCTTACAACAAATACAAATTTGTCTCCAAGGCAATCTAAGAAGTGAGAATACATGCACCTCCATGTTCTGTTAACAAGCAGAGGGCCTATTACACTCAGGAACCCCACCATAGATCCAAGTGTCGTACTTACATAGAGCCAATCAACTTTATCATCACCATCGCTATCATCATTCCCTCCATTTTCATCATCAGGTTCTGGAACTGTACAATTGTCAGGAAGTGGAGATCCACTAAGTTCATTTCCAGCGAAACATAATGCATTGAGGCTCTGTAATTGAGTGCCTGTAGGTATTTTCCCAGTTAAATTGCTATTGGAAAGATTCAAAGGACTCAGGAACATCAAAGCCGAAATACTCTCCGGAATTTCATCAGAAAGCTGATTTTCTGACAAATCAAGAGACTCCAACTTTGTCATGACACCAATGCTTTTCGAAATTCTTTCAATAAAAGAATTGTGTGGTAGGTTCAATGACACCAGTGTTCCAAGATTTGTAATTTCTCTTGGAATCTCTGAGGAAAAATTGTTTCTGGAAAGGTCTATAAGTCTTACCAAGTTGAGAATGGTATCATATTCAAAGGCTTTCCCTTTCATCACAAGTGATGCATCCTCCATAGTGCTTCCACTAATAATGTCAGAATCATATGCATATATTATGGAGTCATATTCTGAATAGTTGGTTGTCACCATGGACCTTAAGTTACCAATACATCTTGGTATAGACCCACACAAATTATTGTAAGACACATCTAAGATGTGTAGATGTATTAGATGACAAAGGTCCTTTGGCAAACTACCATAAAATTATTTGAATGAAGGTTGAGAATCGCTATTTCCAAAAGTCTTTCTCCAATCCAACTTGGAACATTTCCAAGAAATTCATTTTCACCAATATCAAGAGACACCAGCTTTGTACAATTTTGAATCGATGTCAATGTTCTAGAGAAATTATTCCTACGAAGATTTAGTGATTGAAGGAAACCTAGATTTCCCATGGAAGTTGGACTTGTGCCGGAAAATTTGTTCTTACTTAAATTTATAACTCTTAAGTCTTTCCAATTCATGAAGCAGTCAGGTAATTCCCTATATAAAAGATTTTCTCCAAGGTTGAGAATTTGCATTCTCTTTGACTCATTTATCCTATGACATAGTAAATGGGAAATTGTTCCTAAAAACGAATTACTGGAGAGATAGAGTGCATACACTTTGGAAGATAGAGAAGGCAGAGGACCAGATAAATTATTTGAACTCCAACCAAGGAAATTAAGTGCATCTACCCCAACTAAATTCGGAATCTCACCACAGATTTGGTTATGAGAGAGGTCCAAATAAACCAATTGAAAACTAGATTTCCAAAGTTTATTAGGAATGAGATCTACTATTCCTGAGTCGGATATATCTAAAAGTCCTAAAAATTTTTGTGAAAGCAACCAACATGGAAATTGAGGCCTTACGGAACATGATCTCATAGCTAAAATTTCTAATTGAAAAGGAGGAATCCAATTAGGACTAACTTCAAATGTTAGAGAGTTTCCATTAACATCAAATAGTTTTAAACTTGTAAGATTAACAAAGTGAATTTGAGAAAGACTTCCATTCAATTGGTTATAAGAGAGAAAAATAGACTTTAATGATGAAAGTTCTCCTAGAGAAGGTGGAATATGACCAGAAATGGAATTAGAACTTATATCAAGATCAATTGGCTTTTTAAATATTCTAATTTGATTAGTCAAATGACCATAAAGTTGATTACTAGACAAATGCAAAATCTCTAATCTATTTGAGATATGTCATGAGAGAATATCTAAGACTTCTGCAATATCTTGGCTCAACATAACATCTTGGAGGATAATTGACTTCAAATTACAAAAGTCTGCTAACTAATGTTGGAATTTTACCTTCAAGTCTACTAAGTGAGAGAGGTCAATATTTGTGATTGAAGTCAAATTGCCTAAAACATCTAAAAGCTTACCTTGCAATTTGTTAGAATAGAAAAAAAGGTATTCAAGACGACTAAGCTTGTACAACCAATCAGGTGTTGAAAGATTGAAAACATTGTTAGACAAATCCAGGTACCTAAGAGAAGTTAAGTTCTGAATTCCACTAGAGATTGGACCTTGAAAATTATTATCACCTGAATGAAGAGAGACTAAGTGACTGAGACTAAAAATCCAACTAGGAACTAAAGACTTATCAAATTTGTCGGAGGAAAGATCAAGTTCGGTGAGAGATGAAAAATTTGTGATGATTGAAGGTAAGTGATGGAGTTGACAAACTGACAATTTTAACACTGCTAAAGACGGAAGTGCATTTGTTATAATCAACCACTGATCAAAGGTTTTACTGAGGTCTATGCCCCCAAGATCAAGGTGCTTTAGCGAATGAAGATCAGACAGCCATCGAAAACTCCCAACATACAACTTGCTCTTATGAAAAGCTGGTTCTTTCTGACAAAGATCAAGGTACTGTAGATTAGAAAGATTTCCAAATTGGTGAGGAATCATTCCAAAGAAACCACAGTGAGAGAGGTTAAGGTACCTAAGATTTTTCATAGAACCAAGAAATGTAGGAATTTGAATTCCTTCAAAATCATTACTGCTCAAGTCCAAGTAAATCAAATGATTGAATCAAGTAAAGAGGGATTAATCTTACCGCCGAACTCTGATCTCCGATAAGCAAAATATTCAGAAATATATTCAGAAAGAGATACAGAATTTAAATCATAAGGATTTCTGAGGTGGAGCTCAAGGACATGGCCAGTCAAGTTGTCACAACCAACACCAACCCATTCGCAACAATCGCCATCAGCAGTCCAAGAGGCAAGGCAGTTGGAAGGATCATTTAGATCCTGCTTGAACCTCAAAAGTGCTCGTCTCTCACTTTCAATGCATCCTGCATAAGAGCTGGCATTGCAGAATCTAATAGTAATTGTTTCTATAACAAGAAGAAAAAAAAGGACAATAAAGCCACTCATTGTTGGTTTTTAGTGTCATTCAGCTTTCTAATATAAAAAAAATGTTTGCAATGGCGTGCTGTTTATAATGTTTCAATATGTACATAGTTGAAGTTTATAACACGTAAGTACCAGGAAATTTCCCATTTGGAAGAATTTTGTATACTCTAGTGCTTTTACTTTTTAGTAAAATATAGTAATCATTGATATTCCTTTAAGATGCGAGTTGATTGGTTTATTTCGTGATGATGAAAAAGCATATACTCTCTAGTGCTTCAACTTTTTCTGGTATCAAAATATAGCAAACGAGATCTATTAACCGAAAAAAACGATGATGTCGCTAAGCTTTTCATATGAGCATACATAAAAATACATCTTGATATAGTTCTAGACAAATTGTTAAGGCAGCTAAATCTACTGCTAATCAAGGTGATCAAGCTGCTAATATTACAATTTCTTCAGTTTGTTGTGTGAGCTTCAAGCTCTTTCTTCTCTAATAGTGATTGTTCTTCACTGAAGCATTTCATCAAACAATTTAGTTTTTCCATCAAACAGCAGCTTCCTTTCACAAATAGTTTAAGATATAAGAGTTTACAAAGCTCCACGAATAAAAAGCCATGAAGGTTTTCTAAACGAAGATGAAATTTATCTGTTTGAAAATTTTTGTCCAATCCAACTAGGTACATTTTCAACAAAATCATTTTTACCAAGATCAAGAGATCCTGTAGCTTTTGAGTGACATCAACAATGTTCCAGGCAAGTTATTTCCGAAAAGACTGAGTGTAGGCTACTAAAACTTTTAGCAGAGATTGAAAGTTTTACCATAATTTCATGGGATAACTGGATAAGTCATAAATGCAGAAGTAGCAAAACTAGTTAGTGAAAATATCACACTTAGACACTTTTTATTTGAGTATCTTCTCAATAATTTTATCATTTGAGTCCTAACCCATATTTCTTTGAAGAACAATGCCCTTTGACTATCTCGGTGCGCTTTGACTAATCCATATATTTTTGGACAACAATGCCCTTCGATGCCTCAAAGCTATACCATAATTTTATTCTTAAGTTTAAGATTACCAAGTCTTTTTAATTCATCGGGTAATTAGTTATTTCCTCATATAAAATATGTTTTCCAACTTTGAGAAATTGCATTTTCTTTGTCTCTTTAATTCTGCAACGTTAGAAAGGAATTAAGTATTAAAGCAAGAGGATTTGTTAATGAAAAATGAGAATGCATTACTTGTAGCCTCCACATTGTATATACAGATGATGAGAATGCCTATATATATAGTTGTACTTTTTTCTGTTCATCAATTACGTTTAGTTTGAATTATCTGTTGCATGTGTTAGATTTGAATATAACAATGGTACATAATAGGTTTCATTGAAGTGCCATTTCGATGCATTTTTTGGTTAAAAGTTAGAGAGGATTACTATGATCATTGCTTTAATTTGCATCAACATTTCAAAGTCATTACATTGCTATAGGTCCCACGTGGTGCTCTCCTTCAAACGAAGTAGGGTGTTCTCGAATTTCATAATTCATAGTGACAACATCAATTCAATTTAACAATTCATTTCCTTACAGAATTCTGGTGGCCGATACAATTGCGTGCGACATTCACTCAACAGTAAAACCATTCTCTCTTGACATAATTTCTTCGGCCGACTTGTTTGACAGACGTTTTTCTTTTTCTATCATATTTGATTAATTACCTTGTTAAAGTGAGTTTATGAAGGAATCTTATTCATATCAGAGTTTGAATCAAACTTTGATTTAGGTACTTATTTGAATCAAACTTTGATTTACGTACTCATCATTCACCCTTTTAAACTTTATTAGCTTTGTTATCAATTGTCAATGGTTTTAGTCCACGAATGATTATGATATGTATAATCTATGCACAAACATAAATATCCACCTTGGCTCTAGCTACAAAAATTTCTCACTAGAAGTGGCAAGCAATTTTAGTCAAGCAAATTACCTAAAACCCTTTGGACATGAAGCTATTAATAAACAGAAACAAAGTTTACCTTTTATTACACTGTCATCCTCTGCACTAACTGTTTGATCATGGTTGACCGTGAGAGTTAATTGCAGTAAGGGTATTTAGGTATTTTTCTTAATTTTCTCCTATTTGGGTCATTTTCTCTTTTTTTTTTTAATTTTTCTTTAAAATTATATTAATTATAGGTTGTTTGGATCTCCACCATCCAGATCAATTTAAAAACATTTAAAAATTTAAAAATTATAAAACAAATTAAAAATAATTTATTTTTTTTTAAATTTAAAAATAAGCAAAACATAATTTTTAATATAAAAAATTAATTTTTAACACTTTCTTAAAAATAAAAACAATAGATCTCCACCATCCATCTCTAAAATGATAAAATAAATGAATGGTTGAATATTAAAGTCAAAAGTTGAATTTGACATACTTGGACATTTAACATATTCTAAGTTCTAACCAAGGCCTGGAAACCCTTAAGGCACAAGAATTAAGCATAGAAAGCAGTGTCAAAGATTAAAAATTTGAAGAAAGAATTTATACTTATCTTTGCAAAATATAAATGCATTAATGTTTTGAAAATATAAAAATAAATCATTCATTTAAGTTTCGGGTCATTACTCAGTACTCTTAACACAAATATTAACATAACCTTTCAACAATAAATCTTGTATAAGATATATGACTCAAATTGCTTGCCACTACTAATGAGAAAATTTTGTAGCTGGAGCCAAGGTGGATATTTATGTTCGTGCATAGATCATACATATCATAATCATTCGTGGACTAAAAGCTGTTGACAATTAATAACAAACCTAATAAAGTTTAAAAGGGAGAATGATGAGTACGTAAATCAAAGTTTGATTCAAATAAGTACATAAATGAAAGTTTGATTTAAACTTTGATATGAATAAGATTCCTTCATAAACTCACTTTAATGATGTAATTAATCAAATATGACAGGGGAGAAAAAAAAAACATGTCTGTCAAACAAGTCGGCGAAGAAATTATGTCGATGGGAAAGTGGAGAGAAAAAGAGTGGAGTGTAACTTTGTGAGAATGGGAGGCGTGAGAAGGTAATAAAGAGATAAAAAAGATGGGAGGAGGGGGTGAGACATAAACTTAATTAAAGAAAATACGTTGTCAATATCACGTGTCAATCTTAAGTTTTAAATACTATAGTTAAACTATTTCTTAATTACATAAATTTTTGGACTTGATGATAATTAACAGTCAAGATTTTTTTTAATCTCTCTATAAGTATTAATTTTATCAAAATTTACATATTCTTGAAAAACAATTCAAGTAAAACTGAGAACAAGATTGGATGCTTCCTCATTGCGCGGCAAATATGGTTCTTGTATCAAAATGGTCTAAAGTAGGCCATTACTATTGTTTGTGCATCTATAGCTAATCCAAGCTTGTAAAAATGATAGGTGTACGTGTCACCAAGTAAATGTGTTTCTGACACTCGGCTATAGCGCAAACAAAAAATGGTTCAATGAACTAGGTGCCGTGCAGACATCTATGAACATTAATTGCCCAAGCATTTAGGGAAGTAGCACCGTTTGGATTAGGGTAGGCTTCTTAAGAAAAGAAATTATAATAATATAATTTTATTTATTTTAAAACTTACTAATATATGTATATAGTATTTATTAATACTTTTGATCCCAAAATAATTAGGGATAATCTCAAAAAACCTGTTATAATTTGTAAAAATATCAATTTTACCACATATGTTTCATTTTTATCCAAAATCCCCTTTAATGTTAAAAAATTAATAAAAGATATCAATTTTACCCTCTTTGACTTTATCATCAATTTGTGTCTATCGAGGGCATTTCCATCATTTCACACGCCTTCAGAGGGTATTTTGAGTGTTTTTATTAACATCAGAGAGGATTTTGGATAAAAATGAAACCATAGATGATAAAATAGATATTTTTACAAACTACAATGAATTTTTTGAGATTATCCCAAATATTTACATATTTGTTCTAAACCTAGCACATGTATATATATATATTTTTATATATATTTATATTTCTATTCAAATATTGCATATGTAATAACTTTGTTTTATATACTAAATGTGAAATTTTACTTAAGTTTTACATATTTTTTTGGAGTGAATCTGGGCTGTTGCTTGCGGGCATCAAGTCCTATGAAGTCCACATCACGCTTTGTGTTTCATCTTAACTATCCATTTTTTGTTTCTCCAAAATATATATATTTCCGGTCTTGACTTTTTTCCATATTTTTTTTTAATCTTTGGTTGATTTAAGATGTTACCCTAGAATTCAATTGTGTTTATGTTTATATTAGAGATTCCAATCAAAATTCTTTGCTCTATTGATCTTCAAAATTTGTTGTTGTAATATTATTTGTGTTGAAGACAAGATAGTAGATAATTAATTTATTGTATTTGAAAATAGGAAAAGTAAAAAAATTAGTGATAAATTTAACCAATCGATGATTGTAAATATAAAGCGATTTATTCTGCTCAATTACAGATATTAATATAAAAGAAAATATTAATTTTGGTTATAAAAAAGGACTAAAAAATATGTATATGATTTTAGTTTTGTTGAATTTAATAAGCCAAGAACCTATCGAAGCTACTGAAATTAAGTAGTACATGCATTGTTGCTATTAATTCTTATATATAATTGAGAGATATCTATTCCCACACATGAAGTGACTTTGAATATTGTGGTCATATGATTATATTTTTGACCCTATGGAAATTTTTTTATTCTTTTTATGAGTTTGACCAAGTTTAACCATTGGTCGATGGTCAAACCGAATACTTATTGAGTAGTTAAGTACTCGCTACTCGCTGGGTCGCAAGTCGAATAGCGAGTAATGAGTTCTACAATATTGCTTAGTACTCTTAACACAAATGTTAACATAATTTTTTTCAACAATAAATCTTGCATAAGATATGACTCAAATTGAGTAAATTACCTAAAAGCCTCTGGACTATTGTTCCAAAAATCACTGATTACTAGCCATTTTTCATCAATTAATCGTTGACCAGCACCCTACCGATCCAATAAGCCCCAGGTCGGGGGTCCTATTCATCGAAGCTGAGTACTCGATCGAGTTGGTTGAGTAATCGGTTCAACTCGACCAACTTAGCCCAACTCGACTAACTCGGCAAGCCCAACTACCATAAAACCCACCGCAAATCTATTAAGAAAAACCCAAAAAACTCAAAATCCAAATGAAAATGGGTGAGTTTGGGTGAAATTTATCTTCAAATAGGTTAGATTTGGCTTGTTATTAGGTTGGAACTTTCGTCGACTGGTTGGTGGGTGTGTCTTAGTTGGCTTGAGCTTTGAAGGGTTGCGGTTAAGCTTGGATGGGTGGTTCCGGTTGAATTCGAGTGAAGCATGGTTGAGCTTAGGCGAGTTCAGGTGGAGCTTCATTAAGTTTCCACGGCTATTAGTAACTCGATGTCGATAGTGATAAGATAAAGGCAAGGTTGGTGGTCTTTGGGTTGGTGTGGTTTGCATTGGGTTTGTGGTATGCTAAAAGAATGATAGGAATGGAAAGAGGCAGATCGAAAGAAAAAGAAGAAGAAAAGAGAAAATAAGAAGGGTGCGGCACCGACATGTGAGAAAGAATGGTAAGAAAATTTGAGCATTTATGTATATATATATATATATATTAGGTTAAATTACACAAACTCCCTAAGGTTTGATGAAATTACTCCAATATCTAAGTTTTGGCCATAATGACATTAACCTCCCTTTTAAGTTTTTTTTTTTTTTTTTTTAATAAGTTTAACCTAATTTGACCGTCGGTCAACAATACTTGTTGAGTAATCGATAAATTGTTAATCGTTGCCTCGTTGATTAACTAGTGAATAACGATATACTAATTGAAAAACGGAAACGATATTTGCCTTTTATTACACCGTCCTCCCTTGCATAATAGTTTGATCATGATTGACCGTGATAGTTAACCACAAATTGACAAATAGAGGCAAAAGATCAAATGCCCTTGAATAACTGTTTGTTGGCTGAAATGACAGATTTACCCCTACTTTTGTGCGAAAAATGATTTTAAAAACTTAAAAAATCTCAACCGTCCATCTTGAAAACGAATGATTAAGATTTATTTAATTTTAAATATAAAAAATATTTTTTTGGAATGGATCTAAGTTGTTCGTCTCAAAGATGAATGGTATAAAAATAGAAAAAGTTTAATTTAATTTTAAAATTTAAAAATAATTAAATTTTAACTATGAAATATATATATATATATTTTTTCAAATGGATCTAAGCTGTCCATCTTTCTCAATCAAGATCAATTTGAAAAAAGAAAAAGAAAAATGTAATTCGATTTTAAACTTTAAAAGTAATTGAATTTTAACTACAATATATATATATATATAATAGTTTTTTCGAAATGGGTCTAAGTCGTTCATCTCAAAAATGGATTGTGAAGATCAAATTGAAAAAAAATATAAAAAAAAAAAAAAAGTTGAAAATGATAGTGGAGACCCAGATTGAATCTCCACTTTTAAGATGGATGGTGGAGATCCAAATGATACCATTTTTAATCTCTATTGATGATGGTTCATCAACAGAGGTATGGGTTTCGATAATAGAGGTTTGGGTTCATCAATAGAGGTCTAGTTCTTCAACAATGCTCCATCATCATCAATCTTCAACACAAACAATCATCATTAACACAAAAAAAAGCCATTGCCATCTTTAAACGAAAACCACTGCCATCATTATCAAACATAACCCAATAACATCATCATTAACAATATATACAATCAACACCATCTACAAAATCATCAACCCACACAATCAATAAATTGCACACACAATAACAATAACATTTGGGAGTAAAATCAATCGCAAATCATCAACTCAATTCTAGTGAGAGCAAAGAGAGGGGAAGGAGATGGAGAGGATTGGCGATGGATGCAATAGAGGCAGACATGATGGCAATGGATTGGAAAAGATTGGAAGCTTTGAGATCGATGTTTGGGTTTCGATTTAGAAACTTATACGCAAATGCCAATGTAGGTTTCCAGATTGAAACCCAAATGTCAATTTGGGTTTTCATAGATCGATGTCTGGGTTTCCACAGTCTAGAAACCCATACATCCATCTGGTTCTAATTTAGAACCAGACCTTCGCCTACCTGCGATGGTCCGGTTCCAACTTGGAACCAGATCTGGTTAAGTAATTAGATTGGTAACGATATGGTATCGTTGCTGATCTGGTATTTTTTTTTCTTTAATATTTTATTTGATGAAGAAGAAGAAGAAAAAAAAAAGAAAAGATTAAGAAGAAGAAGAAAAAGCAGTTATGATGATTAAAAAAGAGAACAAAAAAAAAAAAGATGGATTAGGTCTAATTATGTTGGTTTAATGATCAACTAGGTTTGATGATGGATGGTGTGAAGAAGATGAATTTGGTGGAAATCTAATCTGGGTTGGATCTCTAGTTTTTTGTTTTTTGGTTTTTGTTTTTTATTTTTTTAATTGTTTTGATTTTTTTTTAAGGAAAAAATATTCTTTTGATCTCCAGCATCCCATAAATTTTGATTATTTTATCACTTCTTTTTTTATTTTCAAACAAATGGGTCTAAGTCGTTCATCTCAAAAATGGATTGTGAAGATCAAATTGAAAAAAATATAGAAAAAAAAAAGTTGAAAATGATAGTGGAGACCCAGATTGAATCTCCACTTTTAAGATGGATAGTGGAGATCCAAATGATACCATTTTTAATCTCTATTGATGATGGTTCATCAACAGAGGTATGGGTTTCGATAATAGAGGTCTGGTTCTTCAACAATGCTCCATCATCATCAATCTTCAACACAAACAATCATCATTAACACAAAAAAAAAGCCATTGCCATCTTTAAACAAAAACCACTGCCATCATTATCAAACATAACCCAATAACATCATCATTAACAATATATACAATCAACACCATCTACAAAATCATCAACCCACACAATCAATAAATTGCACACACAACAACAATAACATCTGGGAGCAAAATCAATCGCAAATCATCAACTCAATTCTAGTGAGAGCAAAGAGAGGGGAAGGAGATGGAGAGGATTGGCAATGGATGCAATAGAGGCAAACATGATGGCAATGGATTGGAAAAGATTGGAAGCTTTGAGCTCGATGTTTGGGTTTCGATTTAGAAACTTATACGCAAATGCCAATGTAGGTTTCCAGATTGAAACCCAAATGTCAATTTGGGTTTTCGTAGATCGATGTCTGGGTTTCCACAGTCTAGAAACCCAGACATCCATCTGGTTCTAATTTAGAACCAGACCTTCGCCTACCTGCGATGGTCCGGTTCCAACTTGGAACCAGATTTGGTTAAGTAATTAGATTGGTAACGATATGGTATCGTTGCTGATCTGGTATTTTTTTTTTCTTTAATATTTTATTTGATGAAGAAGAAGAAGAAAAAAAAAAAGAAAAGATTAAGAAGAAGAAGAAAAAGCAGTTATGATGATTAAAAAAGAGAACAAAAAAAAAAAAAAGGATGGATTAGGTCTAATTATGTTGGTTTAATGATCAACTAGGTTTGATGATGGATGGTGTGAAGAAGATGAATTGGGTGGAAATCTAATCTGGGTTGGATCTCTAGTTTTTTGTTTTTTGGTTTTTGTTTTTTATTTTTTTAATTGTTTTGATTTTTTTTAAGGAAAAAATATTCTTTTGATCTCCAGCATCCCATAAAATTTGATTATTTTATCACTTCTTTTTTTATTTTCAAACAAATTTGACATTCCCCCCGCCCCCCCCCCCCCCCCCCCCCCCCCCTTTTTTTTTTTTTTTGAGAGAGTTATTAGAAGTTGAGTTGGATTTGATAAATCTCAAATGTAGAAAGAACAAATTGATTAATAATTATATTTATCTACATTATGTAGTTTTGAAATGTAGCTCAGTTATACATAATATATTTGTATTTTCTTTTTCGTCTCAAACATCACCATTAGGTTGTCTCCCTACAAAGTCTACTAGAATTCATTCATGTCAGTTTCTATTTCTGTTTTATAGTTTCTATAGGCCCTTAGATATTTTATTTAGGGATTTTATATCTTTTGAGTGAATAATTATTTTATACACTCAAAAGATCCCCAAGTAAAATTCTTCTTTATTGAATGATGAGGTGAATTACAACTTGATGATCTAAGCATCATTTACACAAACTCAAGTTACAAAATGAGTTACTCGCAAGTGGGGTAGCACAACCCACCTATCTTTGCTTCTCTATAAGCACAAGGATAGGTTTGAGTAGCACTAAAATCAAAAAGTCCTACCTTTGTTTGGATAGCCATCTCCCTATACTTGGAAGCAGTTATCTGAGCCGCACGACTAGAGTTTTATCTAGGTTAGTCTTAGTTGTACACCCTAATAAGGTGTCAGTAAATCAAATATATATATATAAACTTACACACAAATCCTCATAAGACCAGCCCTCTCTCTCTCACAATCTTCTCTCTCTCAACTTGCACACAACCTCTCTCCCTCTTATCATATTTCCATTTTCTCAGCTTCTTCTCTCATAGTCTCATGTCTCCTTTCTCACCTTCCTACACAAATCATCATCATCACCGCAATGGCCCCATCCACCTATGTGGCCATGCCGTATCGGCGTTGACCTCATCCACCACCACCAACGCATCACCACCACAACAACTAGCAATCTCCTCCTCCTCCTTTCTATTTGCTATGGACCCCACTTCTTGTCCTGCCTTCGTCATTGATAACAACACTGGATATGTTTTATATACATCAACTATTTAAAGAAATGCCCAATGAGTTTTTTTCTTTTCCTTTTTTCTTTTTTTTTTTTTTTTTTGTCTACTTTGTTTACTTTTAATTGTATTATTGTATACATACATATTCTTGATTGAAAAAGTTACCCAGTTTGTGTTTTTGTTGTTGAAATTAATTGTGTTTCGCTTTTCTTTTCTTTTTTTTTTTTTTGAAAATTTTCCGATAGGGTATGGTGGTTAGGCTCCTCGGTTTTGGGGCCAAGTTGGCCAAGTTTGACCAATTAGTTGCCCAACTCGAACGAGCACTAACCTCCAGCAAGCAAGACCTTCGATCTGGGGGTTATCAGACCAACATGGTATCGATCATCGATTAACCAGTAATTTTTCGTCGTTAATCAGCGATTTTTAGAACAATGATTTGGATAAGTACAAGTAAATAAAAAATGTTAAATAAAATATTCTTTAAAATTCTACTGAAATGCTTAACATATTAAATTAATAAACAGTAACAAACTCATAATATTAATACTCTTACAAATTCTTCCCTTTAAATGGATTGTGAAAAACTTGAATTACCTAGTGATCTTACATTTGAAGGTTGACAAGAAAATAGAAAGAAAGTTAATAATTTTTTCTTCCCATTTAACATATTGAATTAATAAACTCTAAAAAACTCATAATATTAATGGCCAATCTCATTCAATCAAGAGTGACGATGTTTACACCCCTAAAAAACTATATGTGCACCCCTTTTCGTAAATACACCTCATTATGATTTTTTTTAAAATATTATATTTTGTAAGAATACTCCACATATTACCAATATATCATTTCTTTTACTTAAGAATAAATAGTATAAAAATAATAGCATATAATTAAAATAAAAGAAAACTTCATTTTAGTTATTAAGATTTCGAAAAATATCAAGATTTTAAAACTTTTTTTGCAAAAAAAACTCTTTTCATTTCTCACTTTTTCAAAACGTATTAAAAAGTCCAAATCATCAATCAACTGACGGTCAATGGTGAGTTTAAGCAATTTAAATTGTAATTTAATAAATTCAGGAATATTTTAGATAATTTAACTTATAAATTCATTATTTCATGAGTGTAATATGTTAATTTTTGACAATTTGGACTTTTTTGAAGAGTTTTGAAAATATTAAGGATGAAAAGAACTGTTTCAAAAAGAATGTTAAAAACTTGATATTTTTCTAAACCTCAGGGACTAAACTAAAGTTTTCCCTTAAAATGAAAACAGTATGGTGGAGGTGTAGCTACTCTTAATTATATATTTTTTAACTTACAAGGACAGATCAAGAGGCAACAATTTCGTCTTCCTCGTCGGCTTCTGCTTCTGCTGCAATGGAAAAGAAAAAGAACTGCTCTGGTTTGATTCAAGGTTTGATCACTTAGAGATTTCATTATTTCATTCAAGGTTTGGTTCAAAGAAAAAGAACTGCGCTTAGCCCACTGCTATCCAACACAATCCTTGACACAGCGAATATCAGCCATTTGCAATTATTCTACACGTACTTATTTATTTATATTTTCTAATAAGCCTGCATTTGACTTTACATTTTCCCAACATTCACATTACTCCCCGTAGAGTCAGACTTGACTAGGTTCGTTCTTGCGGAGCATTCTTGGTTCTGCTGCAATGGAAAGCAGAGGTCCTGATTTACATTGATAGCCAATCTTTGGCTCATAGGAGCAATCCTCCTTTGATAAGTCTAGGTATTGTAAGTTCAGTTAAATTAATTCTTTATAATGTTATTTAAGGATAATATTAGAATTTAAAAAAAAAATAATGATTTGGGGTGTACGTACGAGTTCAGAGCGGTGGAAATATCGCACTCTTCTATCAATTCTATTCAATACAGTCCGGTAAATAAAGTCCAATTCAATTTGCACATCAAATGGGCATTAGATACTTGGAATAAATAATAGGCGAAGACTATTATCACTTAAAGACCGGCCCAAGTAGGCTGAATACATCAATAATAGGAAACTAAAAATCGTTTTACTGACACAACACTCCTTAATAAAAGTGAGTAAATATCTCCTTTAACTTTAAAAGATTAAAGGTTTCGAGTCCCAATCTATTTCTATTAAAACACAAACTGTGGATATAAGTTTTATTTGGTAGGAGTTATCATCTCCCAATTGTTCCAGCGTTTTACTCCAATGGCTCCAAATCCTAGCCCCTCGAGACGAATTAAATACCAATATAAAGAAACGTTTCTGGTGCTTGCAGATTGGTCAGTTTAATTAGCATTGGTATCTAATATCTGGAGCTAATTGAACTCAACCAACGGAAACAAGGAGCCTATTTTTATTTGTTTTTCTGTTCTTTTTTAAGATTTATTACCTTCTTATGATTTTCAATTTCCATAAGTTTGACATTCAATGTTTCAAAGACAGACCAATGTTTGAAAAAAACGATTATTATTATTATTTTTTAAAAAAAGCAGACTTTATCTCTCCTATATAGTTTTTGCAGTGTCTTTATCGCTTCGAGTTGGAATTTTTATAAATTTTTATTTTTTTTGAAATAAGAATTTTTATAAATTTCAGTTGTACGGAATGAAGAAAATAGAACAAATATTCTCCTGTTCTAGGTGCCAAGTGTGCATTTATGATCTTCGTGTCTGTTCAAATTAATATAAATGGTGTGACTGACGTATTTTATTGAATATAAATTTGTCAGTATATGCTCGACAACACTGTTTGTGTCATTTGCAGTATCTTTTGTCTTGTTTGCACTTTAACAAGTTGCTTTGGCTTTGTGGGTAGCTCTGTGCATTGATTTATCAGTTTAGTACCCATTTATGTTTTTAATTCTTAGGTCATATAGTTTATTCCTATTAAGGCTCCTTTTAGTTCTAGAGCCTCAATTACCATATTGATTGCTTAAAATGAACCTCCTTTGGTCTATGTGAGAGATATGGACCCCGGAAGAGACATGATATACATGTCCACTTGGTATTTTAGTATTCGGTTTATCTTGTATGTTTGTGAGAGGTTCTTGTGGATGATTGTTAAATTTTTTCTTTGGTGAACAATTCTGACGTATCTCTTATCGTGGACCTACCTTTTTTAATTTAATTTCCTCTTGCTTTCTTAGATTGACAATTCTTAGTGATGTGCATGCTTTTGTGTAAATATTAATGGATGCATGTACTCTAGTTTTGTTTTTCAATCGTATTAAGTAAAGCAATGCTAAGTACAAATGAATTAACCATGTTATATTTATTGGAAAAGTGCCAGCCAAAGGCCATGTTCATTCTCTGGATGTTATGAGAATCATAGAACTATGATCTGTCAAAAGGGTTATATTAATTCTTCTCAACAAGAAAGGTTATATTAATTGCCTTTGACTATTTGCACTGACACCAGTAGCATTTTTGTATTGCAGCACAAAAATGTTTTAACTTGTTGATGGTTCAGGTAATTTCTGAAATGAGATGTTAAAGAGTCTTTTAAGTAAATCTAACTCTGTTCTTGGTTCATATTTGCTCTTCTAGCCCTCTGAAATTTGTTTTTTGTTTTTGTTTTTGTTTTTGTTTTGTTTTGTTTTGTTTTTTTTTTAGATTTTGGTTTGCTGTTAAGAATTTATAAAGATTTTGGTTTGTTGGAGAGAAACTTGTGCCCCATAATGTTGTTTATCTTTTGGAGTGTTGTGTTGCAGATATTTGAATCAACATTTTTCTTAATTTGGGAGTGCAAGGGTTGGTTTTTTTTTGTTTTTTTGTTTTTTTGTTTTTTTTTTTAATCTAAAAATTGAATAGTCTCAAATATTATCAAAGACTGAACCATGACCGAAACATAAAACTTGAATGAAATATTTGTTTTTTCTTTTCTTTAATGTTTGAATATACATATTGATAGTATGTATTTTTTTTTTTTAAGAAAAACACATGAAAACAAATAATTTTACATTTATATCTTTATAACTAATAACTATTATATACTTTTATATTAAATTATACATATACCTAAAAACAAATCATTTATAAAACCTAACCAAATTTATCTACATATTTTTAATTTACATAAATTAATTTTTATTGATCATAATAAATATATATTATTTCAAACAACAATAGTTTAAGCAAGTGTTAATTTCATGCAGCTTATATGCACACCAACCCTTAGTAAGAGTGGTTGAACACTTCCTTTAATCCTAAGAGCATCTTCAATACTCTCACGGATTATATATATATATATTTTAAAAAATGTCATGTTATCAACATCAAGTGCTTTGCTTTATACATGACATAAATATCATTTGATTGACAATCAAATTAAAAATTATTCTCCAATACTTCTATATATTTTCATTTAACGCTTCAATTTTTTTCTTAATTATATTTAAAAATTAGAATTAAATAGTTATTGACTTGCTGAACTCTGAAAATAAATGGTTATGTTGACATCATCTAATTTTTTTTTGGTCACCTCAGCTTGATATTAATGAGTGATAACTTCATCGGAGAAGTTTATTTTAACTTAATGTTTATTGATCCTATGTGGCATGTAATTTTTTTATAATTCATGAGTGCATTAGAGATGCTCTATGCCCTCATAGATTGTATTTTGAAAAAGGAAATGTCATGTTATCAATGTCAAGTGATTTGCTTCCTACATGACATAGATATCAATTTATAGACAATCAAATTGAAAAATTATTCTCTAATGCTTCAAAGTATTTCCATTTAGCACTTTCATTTTTTCCATTTAATACTTTTATATATATTTTTTATATTTTAATTAGATTTAAAAATTATAATTAAATAATTATTGATTTGTTAATATAATTGTCTGATACGCCCTCTAGAAATAGATAGTTATGTTGATAATGTCTACTTTTTTTTTTATGTCACCTTAGCTTGACATTGATGATTGATAATTGTATTGAAGATGTTTATTTTAACTTAATGTCTATTCATCCTAGATGACATGTAATTTTTTCACAATCCATAATAGTGTTGGAGATGCTCTAAGAGGTCAAAGGTTCTAGTCTCACTTTTATCCTAAAACATAATATGTGGGTAGTTTTTCATGAATTTAATCCATCCTTCCCCACCATTAAAAAAAAGTTTTATAACACAAGGTGTGGGTAGTTTTTTATGAATTTAATCCACTCTTTCCCACCATTTGAAAAAAAAAAAAAAAAAAGATCCTTCATATAGCTTATATACAAACACAAAGATCCAAGTTACTGGTAACATATGAAAATATGACTTGGACGATATTGATGGAGATAAAACTGGAAATATGTATCATTTAGTTATGGAAGATAATATTTTAATTATAATTAAGTTATTTAGTTATAATTAGTTGTAACATATGAAATATGACTTGGACGATATTGATGAAGATAAAACTGGAAATATGTATCATTTAGTTATGGAAGATAATATTTTAATTATAATTAAGTGATTTAGTTATAATTAGTTATGGAAGATAATATTTTGATTATAATTAAATGATTAGGTTTTAAGCTATAGATTATAAATTCTAACTTTTTATTTCAAGTTATTTTTTTAGTAATTTCAAGTTTTTTGACCACTTAAAAAACAAATAAATATAATTTAATGAGTCAAATTTAGACCCTTAAGTGATCAGTTGAAAAAAAAAAAACAAAGAAACCCATAACTTTTTGTCAATATAAGATCCCTCACGTAAACTGAACATGCTAGCTATTATAATACTGTAGAGAAATAGAAAATCACAGCGAATAATAAAACAAACAAACATGAATGTAGAGAATAAAAGAAACATAGGTTTTTTATGTGATCCGAGGATCAATGTGTCCACAAAGTACATAGACACTCAATTTTTGCTATCAAATAGTTGTTTACAATGATCTATCAATTTCTCAATTTCGGCCCTCTCACTATTTTGTCTCAGCCCTTTGCATAGTCCCATTATTACCCATTCAAGTTTCACAATCCAACAAGTATTTCCTTTGATATATTAACTGAAAAGCAGAACTGGACCGATCATAAAAAAAAATCTAGCAACACTTGCTTACAACACATCCAAATTTGTCTCCAAGACGATTCAAGAAATGACAATACATGTACCTCCATCTTCTGTTAACAAGAAGAGGACCTATTACACACCAAAAGCCGACAACAAACCCGGTTGCCATGCCAACGTAGAACCAATTCACCTCAATTTCATCACAATTTTTTTCTTCTCCACTTTCATAGTCAGGTACTGAAGCAGTTTCGCTACAATTCTTAAGAAGAGGATATCCACAAAGCTCATTTCCAGTGAAAGACTATGCATTAAAGCTTTGTAGTTGAGTACTTGAAGGAATTTTTCCAACTAACTTGTTATTGGAAAGATTCAATGACTCAAGATTGTCAAATTTGAAATATTTTGTGGGATTTCTCCAGAAAGCTGATTATCAGAGAAGTCAATGGACTCCGACAGCATCATAACACCAATACTCTTCAAAATTCTTCCTAGAAAGGAATTGTGCTACAAGTTCAATGACATCAATGCTCCAAGATTTGTAATTTCAACAGGAATTTCTCTTGAAAAATTGTTTTCAGAAAGATCTATAGATCTTACCAATTTGAGAATGGTGTTATACTCGGACGTTGTGCCATTCATTACAAGTAATGAACCCTCCATAACATTTCCAGCTTCTAAAAGACTTGAATTAGTAGTATATTCTACAACCTTAAGTTCTGAGTAGTCCATCGTCACCATGGCACTTAAGTTATTGATACATCTTGGTAGGCGTCTCGACAAATTGTTGTAAGCAAGGCCTAGGATTTGTAGTTGTGTGAGATGACAAAGCATGGTCGGTAAAAGGCCATGAAAGTTACTTGAACGAAGGTTGAGAATGATCATAAGTAAATAACTTTCTCCAATTCAACTTGGAACATTTCCAAAAAAAATCATTCTCACCAAGATCAAGAGAGACTAAATCTACACAATTTATAAATGACACCGGTAATGTTCCAGACAAATTATTTATGTGAAGATTCAATAATTGAAGGGAACTTAAAGTTCCCATAGTTGTTGGTGTAAGGCTCCAATCCAAATAGACCTAGAAAATAAATTGAGCCCAAAGTAAAATTTATAGATTGGCTCAATTTAAATACAAACCCAAGAAATAATTTTATTTGATTTATTAAAAAGTCCAATTGAAGTGCTAAAAAAATAGCTCAATCAATCATTTATGGAGTCCAAAATTTAAGTGATTCTAAATTGGAAACTACTATAGCCTATTTTTCTACTAAATGCACTCATTTACTTTTAAGCTTAAAAGATATATATACAAAGGGGTGTAAAAGAAGAAGGGCCATAGAAAAGAGGGAGTGCAAAATGAAAATTTATAAGCCAAATGTTGAGACAAAATGAGTGGCTGTGCAAGAGAAAAAAAAAAAAAAGCAAAATGAAATGAGATAAGAGAGTAGGACCGGTCCACGAACACAAACAAATAAATTGAGAGAGTTAGAGATAGGAACAACTGAGAAAAAAGAAAAGTCAAAGTGATAAAGTAAGAGCACAAGTGTTAAGTGTATAAGTTGGCAAGCAAAAGAAAAATTGAAAGGAGTTTGTGTGTGTTTGTGTGTGTGTGTGGGCCACGTGGATGGTTTATATATATATATATATATATATTGATGTTCAATTAAAAAGCACACCACTCACACACATATAACTGAATCACATAGCAAAACAAAAGAAAAAGAATAAGGTGAAGCCGAGAAAGAAAAGAAAGAAGGAAAAGAAGAGAAAGAGGGAGAAGAAAAATATGAAGAAAATTCTGGAAAGGTGAACGGAATATTTGAGTGCTTAAGTTATCCAGATAAGTGATTTTTATTTCAATGAGATTTAGAATCTAGGAAATTAATTTTTCTATAAATTCTAAATTCATAAGTTTTATGTGATTTTATGATAAATTTAGGATTATGAAGAATCAGATGGGAACCCGTTTTAGATCTAGAAACACTACAAGAAAACAGCCCAACAAGGCCGAAATATCCATACCGGGCACTAAAGGCCCGGTATGGATACAGTTATTTAATTTAAAAAAAAATTAAAAACGGATTATCTATACCGGGCGCACCCCGCCTGGTATGGATAATCCAAATTCGATACCGGGCGGGGTGCGCTCGGATTAGATTTCGAATTATCCGTCACCCGCCCGATATGGATAAAAATATTTTAGAATAAAAAATTAATATATATTATCCATACTTGGCAGGTCGCTTTGCCCGGCATGGATAATTCCAAATCCATTCCGGGCAAGTTGCGCCCGGTATAGATAATTTGAATTCTAATCCGGGCACATGCCGCCCGGTATGGATTTTGGATTATCCATACCGGACAGGTTACCCCCTCGGTATGAAAAATTCAAAATTTGTACCAGGCGGGTCGCGAATTCAGATTATCCATACCGGGCGCGACCCGCCCGATGTGGATAACATACCACCGACCCAGCCCTCAACCCCACCCACCCCCATTTTCACCCTATTTTCTCTCTTTCTCTTTCTCTCACATTCTCTCTCTCCCTACCCTAGCGGCCGCCGTCGACGCCTCTCCCTTTTCGCTGGCCAGTCGTCGCTCCGGAAGCTCGCCGTTCACCTCGTCAGTCGCCACCGTCCGTCGATCTACCTCCGGTGAGTTTTCCCTCATTTTGTTCTTCTTCTTCTCCCTTTCTTCTTCTTCTTCTTCTTCTTCTTCTCATTTCTTCTTTTTCTTCTGACAGTCGCACGACCGGTCGGACTGTTCTTTTATTTTTGTTGGGTTATCTAGTTTGTTGTTGCCGTGTCCCGGCCCCCATTGATGGTAGTTCAACTGCAATCTGCAGTCTACATTTGTTGGTGTTGTGCATTGTGATCAAGTTGTCATCTTTGTTACAAATATGCATTTGTTGTTATTTTTGGAGCAAACCCAGTGCCCATACTCTTTTTTGTTACAAGATTGTTGTTTTTTTTATGCGCAGAGAGTCATCTTTGTTACAAGACTTTATTTTTTTTATGCAGAGAGAGTCATGGAAGCCAGTATTGACTCTAGCATACCAAAGTCTTGGTGTTGTGTATGGAGATTTAAGCACCTCACCGTTGTATGTATACAATAGCACATTCGCTGAAGATATTCAACACTCAGAGACAAACGAGGTGATATATGGTGTTGCAAAGGTTTTTGCTTGTATTGGCTTTGATTGGGACTTGTATGGTCATTGGTGATGGCGTGCTCACAGCAGCTATATCGGTACTCTGTTACAATTTGGTTTTATTTTTACTTTGATTGGTTTGATGAGTGAATTGGTCTGGTAATTTGTGAATTTGGACTGTTTGAGGGTTAAATTTACCTATTTGATTTTGAATTTATTTTAATATTAAATTATATATATTTTAATAAATTTGAAATTAAAATATTTTTCATACCGGGCACGTGCCCGACATGGAAAATTAGTATCCATACCGGGCACATGCCCGGTATGGATAATCATTTTTCATGTCGGGCACGTGCCCGGTATGGATAATCCCAGTATTTATACTGGCGGTATCCATACCGGGCAGCCCGCCCAGTATGAATAGTCATCCATAGCGGGCATTGCCCGGTATGGATGATCTGTTTTGTTATAGTGAAATATGCAAAGGAGTTATGTGAGTGGATAGTTTTATTTTAATCGAATTAATTGAGTTATGTTTATTTATATTTTAATTTTATTATGTATTGGAAATAAATTATTTGTTTAGTTAATTGATTTTATAGATTATAAATTATGTTTTATGATTGAAATGAAAATTTATTACGAATTCGTATATATGTGTACTTATCAGAAATTCCAGTAAGAATTTTATATTATCAGCTTGAGTTAATATTAGAAAAATTTCAAAATGTTTCAAATAATATAATTTTATGTTTTAAGAAATAATATTGATTTTTGTTTTGAGAAAATTAGTTATCCAGAATTATATGGATATTCAAAAGATATTTGCGAAAGGAAAAATAAAAATGTTTTCAAAACACCAAAGTTGTACCCTCCCTATTAATAGTTAGACAGGCTACACATGTGTGAGATATAGATTCGTCCAGCACGTGTATGACAAATGTCAAGAGAGTCATTGAGTCGCCCAACATGTGTATGACAGATGTTATCTCTCGCTCTACGTGTATGTTGAGTATCTCTACCACATATGACAAATTTCTCTATGTACTAGTTGATGTAAATTTTCATATTACAAATATTATATAACAAGATTGATTAGTACAAAAAAAGATTTATAGAACACCAAATTTATAAGAAGAGATTCCAGAAAAGTTTTACAAATGATAGATTTTTAGATTATATATTATTAAAGTTATAAAGATAATTTATATAGAAGTTTACAGTTTTACCACGATTTGAGATTTATATTCAGTTTTATTTCCAGATATGATTGCGTATAAATCATTGAGAATCGTTTCATTTTACTAGTGATATTAGATGTTTTATTTAGAAATATTTTTAGTAAAGTCATATCCACTCACTGAATGTTAGCGCTCACTCTTTTATAAACTTTATTTATTTTTTTTTTTTTGGGTATCCGCCACAGGTTCGTGCAGATTATTGCAAATCGTGAAAAGGGTCACATTGTGATGACAAATGCATTGATAATATTTTTAAGTAGAAACAATTTTACATCAATGTATATTATTTTTAATTAACCAGATTTCATAAATATGTTTCTAGAATAATTTTATAGATGAAATATCTTATTTAGATATTTTGCGAATATTTTATTTATTTAGTACATGGATCCAATATGAGAAACGTATAAATTTTTTATTTGTTCAATTTATATTATAAAGCGATTGTTAGATTTACAAAGATTTTTCTAAATAATTTTCAGTAAATCCAAATTTCAATTAAAAAAACTCTAGTTTTCACAGAATTCTCCTGGACTTGAGATAAAAGTCGGGATGGGTCTTGTCAGTTAGAAGCTTACCGATAAATCTATTCTTACTCAAATTCAAGATTTTCAAGTCTTTCCAATTCATCAATCAATCAGGTATTTCTCCAAATAAAAGATTTTTTCCAAGGTTGAGAAATTGTGTTCTCTTTGTCTCATTTGTTTTATACCAAAGAAATGAGAAGTTGTTCCTGTGAAGGCAATATTGGAAAGATCGAGCTCATACACATGGGAAGCTATGGAAGTTAGTGGACTTGAGAAATTATTTGAACTCAAATCAAGCAACTCAAGTAGATAAGTCTCAGTTAAATTTGGAATGTTTCCTTGAATTTGATTATGAGAGAAGTTCAAACTTGTGAACTGATGAAAACTAGATTTCCAGAATTTATTAGGAATCGTATCCACTATCCCTGAGTTGGATATATCCAGAAATGATAAAAGCTTTAGTGCAAGAACCCAAGATCGAAATTGAGGCCCTAAGTAACACGATCTAAGATCTAAGATTTCAGACAAGAAGGAGTCCAAATAGGACTGACTTTAAATGTTAGTGAGTTTCCCGCAGCAGAAAACGTTAACATTATCAGAGTTGTGAGATTCACAAAGTTAATTTGATATAGACTTTGGTTCAATTTGTTGTTAGAGAGATCAGGATATTTTAGTTATGAGAGCTTTTCTAAAGAATGTGGAACAATGCCAGAAATTGAGTTGTAAGTTATGTAAAGAAGCTTTAGATTCTTAAATTGCCCAAGTTGATTATTCAAATGTCCAAATAATTTATTATTTTGCAAAATCAATATCTCTATTCCACTTGAAAGACATCCTGAGAGAATACTAAAGACTTGCAACATATCTTGACTCAATTTAAAATCCAAAAAATAAATTGATTTCAAATTACAAAATCTTCTAAACCATATAGGAATTTTTCCTTCAATTCCATTGGATGACAGGTCAAGATGCATGATTGAAGTTAGATTTCCTAGAGCATCTAAAAGCTTACCTTGCAAGTTATTATCATGGAGAAAAAGGGTTTCAAGATGACTGAATCTGTACAACCAGTAGGGTATTGAAAGATTGAAAGAGTTGTTAGATAAATCAAGATATCTAAGAGAAGTTAAATTTTTAATTCCTTCGGGGATTGGACCTCGAAAATTATTATCAGCTAAATGAAGAAAAACTAAGCGCCTAAGACTAAAAATCCAACTAAGTACTTCCCAGTTATCAAATTGGTTGGAGGAAAGATCAAGGGTGGTCAGACATGAAAAATTCGCAATGAATAGTAAGGGTAAGTGATGGAGTTCAGAATTTGAAAGTTTTAACAACCATTGATCAAAGGTCCTACTGAGTTCTACGCCCCCAAGATCAAGGTGCTTTAGCAAATGAAGATTGGATAGCCAACGAAAAATTCGCAACGTATAACTTGCTCTCATGAAAATCTTGATCAATTTGACAGAGATCAAGATACCGTAAATTAAAGAGGTTTCCAAGTTGGTGAGGAATCATTCCAAACAAACCGGTGTGAGATTGATTAAGGTACTTGAGATTCTTCATAGAACCAAGAAATGTAGGAATCTCACTTCCTTCAAAATCATTGCTAATCAAGTCCAAGTAAATTAAATGCTTCAAATCAAGTAAAGAATGATTTATCTTACCACCCAACTCTGACCCCAGATAAGCTAAATCGTCAGCAGTAGATGCATAATATGTATCGTAAGGGGTTCTGAGGCGGAGCTCAAGCGCATGGCGAGTCAAATTGTCACAGCCAATGCCAATCCATTTGCAACAATCTCCATCAGCAGTCCAAGGGCAAGGCGGTGGGAACGATCATTTAGATCTTGCTTGAACCCCAAAAGGGCCCGTCTCTCATTTTTGATGCAGCCCACATAAGAGCTTGGATTGCTGAAACTAGTATTAGCAGTCGCTACGACAAGAAGGAAAATAAATTAAACAAAGCAACTCATAGTTGGTTTGATTGTCATTCGCTTTACAATATTAGGAAATGTGCATGACTTGGTTTATCATAGGCAGGCTATTTATACAGATACAGAGATGAAATGTTCAGAAAATTTCCCGTTCGAAAGAATTTTTTATACTTTCTGCTAGTGGAAAGTTGAACTTATTGGAATAACTTTAAAGAGAAAATTGATTTGTTTACATCAAAATTTGAAAGACGTTTTCTTGCTATATGTCCCACACGGTTTCCTGCTAACATAATTGCACATACACAATGGCACAAGCAATTCATGATTAAAACTTAATTTATTTGCCTAATGCAATCCAAAAAAAAAAAGTGAGCACGGCACGTAATACAATCATGTGTGCATCCACTTAGTAGTGCAACCATTCGCTTGATTTAATTTGGCCATTGAGAGAGACTTATTTTAGAGATTTTTGCAAAATTACCATACTATGTAAAGCCATTTGCAAAATTACACCTTCCTTGATAAAATTTGCAACACTATCCCAAATTTTCAAAACGGGTTCACCTCCTCTCCTTTGTGATGGGGATGCGAGCTGTCACCTCCTCATGATGATGCTTGTTTGCTGGGGCCTTCCTCTGCCACTAGATTTCCGCAGACTCTTTCCAAAGAGATCCTGATTGGTGGAAATATATATATATATTTAAAAAAAATTATAAATTATTATTTTTAAATGGATTAGCATCATGCATCAAAAAATGGACATAATGACCTAATTGTATTTTTAATTTTTTAAATTATATATTTTTAAATCTTTACTGTTCATCTTAGACATGAACCATGGTTTTTTAATTCTTCCTTACTTCTACATTTTAAAATAAAGTTTCAATTAACTTAAGTTAGAGGTAATTTCATTTTTTCACCCATTTTTATGGTTAAACTTAATTTTTGACGATAATTTTAATATGAGGGAAGGTCAATGTCTTATTTTTTAAAAGTTGATTCTGATTGTCCAAAGGCAAACTTTGAAGAGGTTAATAGTAATTTATTTTATTTAATATGTAGTGGTTTGGGATGGATTATTTGATTTAATTAACAGTAATGTTATACTTTCCAAAAATTTATTCAAATTCATTACTCAAATGATGGGACAAGTTTATGTGTAATTACCACATGATCAATATATTATTTTAAAATTGAGGTGGTAGTTATAAATCAGTTTGTCATGTTATTTTGGCAAAATTTTTAAATAATTTTTTAGAAAATGAAGCACTATTCTTCAATAAAACACAAGCTACTAACCAACCCAAACTAAAAACCAACCCAATTGGTTTATTTTACTTTACAAAACAAAACCAAACCATCAACAAAATCTGTCAACAAAATCTGATATATTTTACTTTACAATATCAAGACAGCTATCAAATTCCTTTGGAATATATTTTACTTGCTGCCTTTTCTTTGATCAGTGACTGCAAATTAGTAACCTGCATCATTCTGCTGAGTTTGTTGCTTGATTGACGGAGCAGCGGCTATATGTTTCGTTTTGCTCTCAGTGCGGGGGTTGTGTCTTCTTTCCCTTCTTCAGTGCTTCTCTGTTTCTAGCTGTGGAGCATTCACTAGGACAAGAGAAATGAGATAATATGTTATGACTGATATCTAACAAAACTCAGAACACCAACTTTAGCATTATTGCCAGTAATTCACTAAAATGAATGCATGGTACAATTCTTTACTTCTTTCAAACTGTCCATCATGTCTTGTATGTACAAAGTTCTTGATTTCTTCAGGAAGGTGAGATACTATGTATACGGAATGAGAAAAATATTATTCAAATTTATTTTCAAATTAAAAGTCCCAAAGGAAGTTAAAATACTGAAAAATAGAGTTGTGTAGGTTGCTCTAGCTTTCAGGGCTTGAAAAGTGCATTAAAATACCGTTATTGTGTAAATTATGTACATTAAAAACCTATAATGTAAGGTACCATCACTTGATGAATAGAGAAACACAGAGAAGGTAGAGGTTGGGAGGGAGAGAACATCATCATTAATTAGAATGTCATTTCTTTGACTGAGCATCAACCTGTGCAAACTTATAAGGATTGATAAAGTAGAGATGAATAATTTATATTTCACTGTAAATCATAATACACAATATCAAGCCCATTCATAGGCTAAGAGACATAATACAAAAATGAAAACTAGAATAATTATTGCAACAATGGTAATAGTAATATAATGGTGTCATGAATATGGAATTGATGACTAATGGTGATTGATGTAATTGATGATTGATTGACATATTAACATAATTCTCCCCTCCCCCCCCTTCCCCCCCCCCCCCCCCCCGGTCCTTCCAAAACTCAAGATGGTGAGATGGATGCAAGCTTGAGTTTGGAAACTAATTCACGAAAACGTCCTGGAGGATGAGATTTGGTGAAAACATCGACAGGTTGATCAGCTGAAGTAATCGAGTGAAGTTTAATAGTACCCCGATGAACATATTGTCGAACAAAATGACAATCAATTTCAATTTGTTTGGTACATTTATAAAAGACATCATTATGGGTAATTTGGATAACATTATGATTGTCACAACAAAGAGGAGTGGCTGTGGTGTGGTGAACTCCCATGTCTGTAAGTAACCAGCACAGTCAAACAAGTTCTTAAGTAGTGTCAGCGAGGGCCCGATATTCAACCTTAGTATTGGATCGAGCTATAACAATCTATTTTTTACTACACCATAATATGAGGGAATCTCTAAGAAAGAAGCAGTAACCAGTGGTAGATCGTCGATCAGTTGGATTGCCAGCCCAATCCACATCTGAATAAGTACGTAACTCTAAAGAAGAGTGAGTAGAAAAATGAAGTCCATAAAACATTATGCCTTTAAGATACCGTAAAAGATGAATGACAGCAACAAAGTGAGTGGAATGAGTAGCAAACATAAATTGACTAACAACATATACAACATATGCAATATTTGGTCGAGTCACAATCAAATAAACAAGACTACCAACAAATTGTCGATAAAGAATAAGATCACTAAGTGATGTGCTTTCAAAAGCTGTTAGTTTAATATTGGCTTCCAAGAGACTAGTACTGATTTTACTATCAATCAAGCCAGCACGAGTAAGAAGATCTAAAATATATTTTGCTTGTGAAAGATAGCAACCATCAGAGTCAAAAGAAATCTCAATACTAAGAAAATAACTGAGAGCGCCAAGATCCTTCATCTCAAATTGCTGTTGAAGATCATTTTTAAGATTAAAGATACCAACAATATCGTCACCTGTAATAATCATGTCATCCACATAGAGTAATAAGAAAATAGAACCGTGACTAGTCTTGCAAAGAAATAATGCAGAATCATAGGGGCTGAAGGCAAAACCAAATTGTATGATGGTGGAAGAGAATTTGGCAAACCAAACTCTAGGAGCCTGTTTTAGCCCATATAGTGCTCAACGGAGACGATAGACCTTGTGTGGTAAGTGTGGATACCTTGGTGGTAGCGTCATAAATACCTCTTCAATAAGATCTCCAATAAGAAAGACATTTTTCATATCCATTTGAAATAATTTCCACTGTTTGATTGCAACAATTGCCACCAAGCTATGGACAGATGTGACTCTAGCAACTGGTGCGAATGTCACCTCATAATCAATTCCATACTCCTGAGTAAAGCCTTTGGCCACGAGATGAGCTTTATGTTGTTCAACAGATGCATCTGACTTAGTTTTGATCTTATAAACCCATTTGCACCTGATGGTAGATTTATTAGGAGGAAGATTAACCATATTCCAAGGGTGAGTCTTTTCAAGAGTTGCAATTCTTCAGCCATAGCTTGCTGCCAAATAGGGTTAGTGTTGGTCTCTTTATAAGATGAAGGCTTATACAAAGAAAGAGTGGTAGAGAAACAATGAAAATCTCGAAGGGTTGTAAGTAGTTCTCTTACCCGATTAGAGCAACGAAGATGAGGAGTAGTAGGTGAGATTGGACAAGAGGACTCTAGTACAAGATCAACAAGTGGGTGAAATTGTTCAGGAATTGGCTGGATAATATCAGTGGCATCGTTTGAGTCTTAGAAACACTTGAGTCACTGTCATCGGGGAACAAAGAAATAGTAGGATCCATAATGAGTTTATGACGAGAAGTATGTGATATGTGAAATTTGGATATAAAGGAAAACATCTTATGTTTCCAAAAAACAACATGACGAGAGACATAAAGACGATTAGAGATAAGATCCCAACAACAACAACCTTTATGTCCAATGTCATAGCCAAGAAAACAACACATACGAGCTTTAGACTCTAATTTATTTCGTTCGTGAGGATGAAAAAGAACAAAACAAGTACATCCAAAGACTTTGAGATTTTGATAATTTGGAGAAGTGTCATACAATCATTCATAAGGAGTTTGATTTTCGATGACAGAGGATGGAACACGATTAATAGTGTACACTACTGTTAAGGCAGCTTCTCCCTAAAACTTTTCAGGGCAAGAAGTAGATATGAACAATGCACGAATAGTTTCAAGAATATGTCTATGTTTGCGTTCAGCTCGACCATTTTGTTATGAGGTACTAAGATAGAAACGATGACATATGGTGCCCATTTGACTTAATAGATTAAGAAAAATACTATCTCGATATTCCATGACATTATCAGTACGTAAAACTTTGATAGATTTTGAAAACTGAGTGTAAATCATTTGAATAAAATCATAATAAATTTTAGATAATTCAGACCTATTATGCATAAGATAAAACCATGTATAACAAGAATAGTCATCTATAAAGATAACAAAGTACTTGGATCCCCCCATAGTAGTTGTTGGTGTGGGTCCCTAAATATCTGAATGAATTAAATCAAAAGGTGCTTGAGAGACTAAATCACTATGAAGAAAAGGTAATGCACATTGTTTGAACAATTGACAAGATAAGCAATCAATATGATCGTTAGTTATAAAGCCTAAATGTCTATTAGATAATAAAGAATGTAAACGATTAAAGGAAATATGACCTAACCGTGAGTGCTAAAGACTTAATGGTAAAGATGAAGAAGTAGCAACTAACTGATAGGAAGAGGAGAATCGTGAAGGTAGTTGAAGATTAATGAGCTCAAACAAATGTCTAACTTTACAACCTATCCCATGAATCTTTCCTATTTGTGGATCCTACACACGACAACCAAATGAAGTAAAATATACATCAAAACCAAGCTCACACAACTGACCTACGGAGATAAGTTTAGGAATGAGATATGTATTTTATAAGGATAAGTTATTTGTAGGGATATGGCCTATTTGTTGAATAGACATGGATAAGCTATTGGCTGTAGAAATGACTAGTAAAGCGGAAAATGATGATTGGATAGAAAAATTTATAGGGTCAAAAGTCATATGATTATAACAAGCAGAATCAAAATACCAAGAGGAATTACCTGCTGACAAAGTGGGATCAGAAAGAGATGATTTACTAGATTTGGCAATGATTTGGTGGAGCATGGATGCAAGATCATGAATTGAGATAGAAGAGGAACCAGCAATACCTGGTTTGGTGTCAGCTATAGTTACAAGAAATTGCTGATTGTTTTGGCAAGACTTGAGAGAAACACTTTTGGATGGGGTTGAAATCCTCCAATATTAGTATTTTGAGGATAATCTTGATTGTAGTGCCTTGGTCGAATTTTGTGGCAATGCTTACGGGGTCGCGTAGGACAATGAAGAATACCATGTCCTGACAGCTTACAATAATGGCAAATAGGTGTCCTCCATGAGTTCTCCATAAAGAAAACGAGTAAATCGATAGACACCAACAAACCAAATAAGAGAGAAGCCTAACAAACCAATAAGCCCAATGGTAAAAGAGAAGCTCAATTAAGTGGTAAAAGTCTAATAAGCAACCAGAAGCCCAAATAAAAGTCCAAATTAATAAAAGAAGCTTGTAGTCCAACCACTATAAATTAGTCAAGAAATATCCAATAGACAAGGCCAATAATCAAGCCCAATAAGTCAAGAACCAAGTCCAATAAGCAAGAAACACCACAAAGCCCAATAAACAAGATATTTTAGCAATAGTGAAAGAGCCAGTATATTATATTAGCTGAAAAATACCAAAAATAACAACTCTAAAAGCTGAAAATTCATATATAACCAAAAAGTTTTAAAAATTCCCTTTTAACCTCCCAAACAAATTAATTTCTTCCTATACCCAAGTTATCCATTTTACCCCTAAGTCAAAAGTTGACCATACACCCTTGTTTTTGTAAAATTCAAAACAAAAAACCAACATGAAATTACAAAACTGTCCTCATCTATTTCATGGCACAAAACTTGGTCACCCACCCATCCAAAGCAAAATCAACCGGTTTCATATCTACGTCACAACCCGGTTTCGGATCGACCGCTTACCGCCGCCCATCGCCAGCCTTGTCTCACTGTTTCGTACCTTGGCCAACCCCTTCCAACCACCGGCGAGCGTCTTCACCCATCCAAATCAAGTTCAACCGGTTCCATCAAGGCATCACGACCCGGTTTGCCGATCGCCCGACTGCCCATTGCCAGCCTTGTCTCACCATTTCAGACCTTCGCCGACCTCTTCCAACCGCCGGCGAGCATGATCACTGCCTCCATTGCCAACGGTAAGTGACAAAAACTCCATTTGATAGTTTAAGTTTTATATGTGAAGTTTTTGAGTGTTGATTTAGTTTGTTTGTGTTATGGATATTGGATTAGTTTAGTATGGTTAGATTAGATTAGTTTTGGTTGGATTTGGGTGGTTAACACATGAAAATGGAGGTTTGGGTGTGTGAAGAAGACAATGAGGTTGAAATTGAGGAAAATCGGGTTTAATGCACCAATTAAACCCGATTTTAACCCAAAACCGGGTTTATTGATGCATTAAACCTGGTTTTTACAAACACCGGGTGTAATGGATGCATTAAACCCAGTGTTTGTGAGAACAGGGTTTAATACATCCATTAAACCTGGTTTTGGGTTAAAACTGTGTTGAATTGGTGCATTAAACCCGGTTTTGTGAAAACTGGGTTTAATACAATTAAACCCGGTTTTTTGAAAACCCGGTTTTTTGAAAACCAGGTTTAATACACCAAGTTTTATTTTTTTTTATTTTGATAAATAAATATTATTATTGGTTTTTGAAATAAGTTAAATAAATTATAAATTTTAATAAAGTTAGAAATAAATGAAATAAATGTGATTAATAAAAATTAAAATTAACAAAAATAAAATAAGTAAATGAAATATAAAAAATAAGAAGAATTAATTAAATAAATTTTAAATTTGATTTAATGTAATTGTAATATGTTAATTTAATTTGTTAATTAAAATTAGATTTATAAATTAATGAAAATAGGACAAAATAATAATTAAGTGTTATTTTAAAGTAAATAGTCAATTAAATTAATGTTATTACAATTATTTTTATTTGTTTTGTATAGATGCAGGTCTATTATAAATGGAGTTCACAGGTTATTCCAGAGGAGATGTCGTTGAGTACACATTGCAGCTTTAAAGAGATTGTTGGTCTAAAAGTAGCTCTTGAAAAAAGAGAACTCCTCAAGCAATTTCTGGGCATGACCGCATTCAGATATTTTATAAAAATATCTCATAATCAGTTGTTGGTTTGCCCTTTGATTGCAACTATTCTTGATAGGGAGTTAGAAATTCCTCATGCTAGCCCTGATGAGATGTGGTTTGAAATTGGAGGGCGACCATATAGATTTGGAAAGTACGAATTTTTATTGGTAACAGGGTTGCGATTGGGGCATATTGATGTAAATACCATAAAGGCACGACAAAATGATAAGAAAAGTCTTTTATGGCGACTTTTCAAAGGAATTCCACCATCAATGAAAGTTATTGTCCTTATGATCAAGTCACGGGCGAATTTAGATGTTGATGACACCTTGAAGTTGGCTAATTTAGTCATAGCTTTCTAGTTATTTTATGGCTTAGATAAGCGCCAAGGGGTGGATAAGGCATTATGGGTCATGATAGAGGATGTAGAAGTGTGGAATGTATTCCCGTGGGGTACACTGGCATATAGTATACTTCTTTATCACCTCAGACAGGTGATTACTAAGGAACGCCTTATTTACGGATGGACGGTTAACCTATATGGGTTTGTTTGGGCATTTCAGGTACAACACTTACTATATGCTCATTATTATTATGAATGAAAATTGTTTAAATATATATCTATTTATATATTGTAATGATATATATTTGTTTTTGTTTAATATGCATTATAGTGGTGGCTTGTTGAAATGTTCCCATACTTGGACAATAAGATAGGGAACAGAATAGCAAGCGATGTGGATTTGCCTAGGTTTAGGAATTGGCATTGTAATAAGAGGATTAGAAAGGATGCAAATAATTGGAGGAATGAGCTTCACTTTGTAAGTGTCTACATTAATCTAAATTTGTTTTATTTGTTTACTACCTTTGCGTGTAATATACTAACTATATTTATATACATGTATTGTAGTGTATTGCATCGAGAAGGATTCTTGTGCCCACTGATGATGAGAGAGAGATGGATTATTGGAGATCCTTCAACGCCAAGCATTTGGTTGGAGAGAAAGTGTGGAAATGTGGCGGTGGAGGGTGTGAAGATGATGATAATGATGAGGGTGATGATGATGATAACCAGACAGTGAGTGAGAATGAGTTAAATAGGGAGGAGAAGGAGGAGGAAGATGAGAAGGAAGAGGAGGAGGATAAGGATGAAAAGAGGGAGCCGAGAACAAAAAGTGTGCATGACGTACGACCGGGGAGCAGTTCGCCGCTTAGACCCTCTCACCCTCGAGTACGAATTTGATAAAAATAATTTATATTTTATTTATATTTTACATTAGGTGTATATTATAATTTATATCATTTATATATAAATATATAGTTTTTATATTTATATATAAATTATATAAATTATATATAAATATAAAAATAATTTATAATTTATTTATATTTTACATTAGGTGTAAATTATATATAAAAATAATTTATATTTTACATTAGGTGTATATTATAATTTATATCATTTATATAGAAATATATAATTTATATATTTATATATAAATATATAATTTATATATTTATATATAAATGATATAAATTATATATAAATATAAAAATAATTTATATATAATTATATATTTTTTATTTTTGTAGGTGCCTCAGACAAATGTGGGCAAGATACTGAAGCTGTTGGAGCATATTGCCGAGATGCAACAATCACAAAACAAAATGATAGAAGCACAGAACAGGATGTTGCATAAATTGGATAAGAGATTGCAGAGGGTTGAAGACCGGCTACAAATTAGTGAGCCTATGGATGATGATGCTGCTAAGAGCTCTATCCGGGACCAGAATCACGACCTGCACATCCATGATTCAAGATTAGGGAGGGATCTTCACATTGCTGACCCTATCCATGACTCTGGACTAGGGAGGGATCATGACATTGCTTATTAGGACCCGACCATCCATATGCATGACTCAGGACCAGAGAGGGATCATCACATCCATGACTCGGAGAGGGATATAGACATCGGTGATGTTCAGGTAAATTTTGTATTTATTTTACGTTATAGTCTTACGTATTAAGTTTAAAAATCTAATTTAAATTTGTGAGTTGCTTTAAATTACAGGGAGGGATTATCCTTGATCGAGGCAAGCGAAAAATTAAGCCATCAGCATCTTATAGGACGCCATACACGGATCCCATACACTCGAAAAAGAAAAAGAAAGAATCAAAGAAAGTGGTGGAGCAGGTGATGGAGGATGTGGCAGAGTAGGTGGCGAAGATTGTACCTGATGTCTACACGGAGTACAAAGCTGCTTCTTTGAACCTCCGGTATGAATAAACAGCAATATTACATTATCTTAATTTGATTACTAATGTAATAAAATATCGTCTAATTCTTTTTTTTTTTTTCAAGCGCATTATTGATGGATATCCGGTGCCATGCACCCTGGATATGCTTCGTACTATCTAGGATGTTAATGAGTGGTTGACGGGGATTCATATTGATGCTTATTTGAGTTGCCTTAGAAAGAAAGCAAAAGTTTGCAGGTGGTGGGACGAGGCAGCTAATTGTAGATACGCAGTCCACGGGACAAACGTTTTTGTAAGTATTTACATTTTAATTGTTACAGGTTGATATCGTGTTTATTTAATTAATTTAATTTATTTTAAAATAACATGTTTAATTTTAATGATTACAGGCGAATATAGTGCGCGTTTTCAATGCTGAATACACTACACTGAATAGGGAGTTTGATCCGTCGACAGCTGTTGTCCCGAATTCCTGGCAGAGCTGTGCTACCGGCATGGGTGACACTAAAATGTCTTGGAAATCTGCAGAAAATGTAAGTATCATTGTAGAATTAATAATTTTTACATTAGGTGTATATTAATAATTTTTATTTAATTTATTCTTCACATTGGTCTTATACCATTAACGTTTTGAAAATGCAGGTGCTACTCCCTTGTTGTTTGTCTCAGATGCATTAGGTCATTTGTAAGGTGTGCCTGAGAGAGGAGAAGATAGTGCTGTATGATTCCATGAAAGCAGTAAACTTTGAGCAATGGAGGTAGGTCTTGCAGCCGCTTGCATTTTTTATGCTGGTCATCTTACAGTCGATTGGATTTTATGAGCAAAGCGAAGGACCTACACCACCTGTGGAAAATAGATGGGACGTGGCACGTGTCAATATGGCAAATGTGCCTTAGCAAGTTGACGGGTAGATGTCACTTTTGTTTAAAACATAGTTTGAATATTACAGAGTTTTAATAATCATCTAACATGTCTTCATACTTATGTAGCAACAGTTGTAGAGCGTATTATGTGATGTTTATCCACGACCTTATAAAGTCTCAAGAGCATGAATGGAAGTCACACCAAACGAAAGAGAACGCTGTTAGAATAAGGAAGGATATGGCGTATGATATATATATATATATATATTCCACGATGCAATATATAACTGACGATTCTGGATGGTGGATATTAGATGAAAAGGGAAATGTTGTATTTGAATGATTATTATCATTTGTATAAAATATAAATTGATGAAATTTCAATCAATCATTTGGATTATTATGCATTGTAAACCAAAAAATAAAATACTTAACAAGTTAACAAATGGAGGCCAAAACTTAAACAAGCATAATTAATTACAATAAGAGAGTTATATAATCTGGTGTGAATTTGTTACAAAATATATCACAATTAATAAATCAATTTTGACAATAGTTGTAGCGTACATTATATCAACAGTGAAAGATACAATAATTTTATATTTTTTTTATTAAGTGATTCCATTAATTCAAAAACTCAAAATTAAAAATTACGAATCCATTAATTAATCAAATGATAATTATTAAGTGATTCCTTTTGTGGATTAGTTAAAGATTACAAGTTTTTAAGAAAAAAATGACTGTTTATAGGACTTGAAATCAATTATATTTACATAATAGACATTATAACCCAAACCGGGTTATAATGGGTATTATAACCTGAATCCGGGTTATAATACCCATAATAACCCGATTCGGGTTGTAATACCCATTATAACCCGAACCGGGTTCTAATGGATATCATAACCCGAAACCGGGTTATAATACCCATTATAACCCGATTCGGGTTATAATGGGTATTATAACCCGAATCTGGGTTATAACCCGAATCGGGTTATAATGGGTATTATAACCCAGATTCGGGTTATAATACCCATTATAACCCGAACCGGGTTATAATGGGTATTTTAACCCGATTTCGGGTTATAATGCCTATTATAACCCGATTTTTAATTCAATTTTATCCCACATTTTTAATTGAATTTTTCCTTTCTAATGTCCAAAACTTCCCAAAAATACTTTAAAGTTGATGTAATATTCAACTTTTGACTAACATTTTCTACAATACAATATATTCAATGAAATCGAAGGAACATTGCACAATCCCTTATTTAGTAACATTATGCCACATTATACTTGAATATGACGATTTCGTCAGAGTTTATAAGTTATATGTCCAATTAAGTTAAATTGATGAAATCAAAGACATTTGAATATAATTTGGAGCCTTTAGACACACAAAAACGAGCAAGAACACAAAAAATATAGAGATGTATATATCAAATGGGTTATAATAGGCATTATAACCCAAAACCGGGTTATAATGCCCATTATAACCTGGTTTCGGTTTATAATGGGTATTTTAACCCGGTTTCGGGTTAAAATGCCTATTATAACCCGGTTTTGTTAAATTATTTATTTATTTATTTATTTTTGCACAATCCCTTATACTAACACTATGTGAAGTTATATGTCCGGTTTGTCTGATTTTTACAAGTTTTCAAAAAATGTATTTTAAGGCTTATTATAACCCGGTTCTGGGTTTTATGAGCCTATTGCACATTGTACAATCCGTTATATACAAAATTTTCTACAAATTTAGGCAGAGTCTTCCTTATTTTTTGATTATCCAGGTTTCATAACATTTGCATTTCATACCAACCATCATGTTCAAAGTTCTCCAATACAGTACATATAAGAAGAAAATAAGTAAAGACAATAATATATGAAAATTTGAAACAGTATATTCATTGCATGTGATTACCACCATTTTCATCATCCTCTGAGGGTGGAATAGCAAACCGTTGATCACATCGACGTCGCGTGTGTCCAGTTGCACCATAAAGAAGACATTTTCGAGAGGTCCTAACAGGTCCCATAACAGCGGCAAACGACATAGCACCTCTAGTAGCTTCAACGTTGCTCCCAGCACCTCCTCCACTCATCCCTCTGATGCCTGATATAGGGGGGTTACGGCAACGTAGCCGGTTTTGTCCAATTTCACAACATTTTCCATATTTTTTCTTCCTACGACTTTCCCTAGCTGAAGGAATTCGCGCCTCTTTTGGTCTACCTGCTTGTCGTTTTCCTTCGAGTGGTAATACAATCATAATTTTTACTTCCGCAAGAACATGCCAATCTTTTGGGCCAGGGACAAAATTGATCGGACGTGCATATGCAGCTTTAAGCCATTCTTTACTATAATAATCATGACAAAGTGTATAATAGTGAACACCAGTGAACCTGATATGTATGACAAAGGCAGAGTGTTACTATATTATATTAAATAATGAAAAATAACAAAGTACAATAATGATACCTAGCAACAGCAATTGCATAATGACATGGCAACTGATCTAGGTCCCAACGATTGCAATTGCACGACCACTGAAAAGGCTGAACAAACCCATAACCTAGTTCATGTGCAACTTAGAAATTGGTTGGTTCTTGAATGGCAAATACCGTGCCACTCGTTGACAGATCAGCTATCGAGTTCACATGATCCTCCACAGTTTTGGTCACTGATGATCTGAGTTTCTCAGCATGAACACGTCTATCGTTGTACCATTTCTGCAACATATGTCTCAGAAATTCATGTGTAGTTTAATTGGCAATCGACGTGCTTTCATTATGCATTTGTTGAGTGATTCTGCAATGTTAGTAGTCATCATGCCATATCTTCCTTTTGGAGAATATGCACGTGACCACTTTGCCACTCCAATATCAACCAATTTTTCATGCAATTTTGGACATATCCGTCGAATTTGTTCTAAATATCTTTCACATTCTTCCCTATCATTACCATATGATGCAACGTAAAACAGTTTCAAAACATCTACTTGTTTTCTACAATGTTGCTTTAGGTTTTGCTTCAAATGGAAGAAACAGAACACATGTGGGACTTCAGGAAAAACGATGCTCATCATATTCGCAATACTTTTATGATGATTAGATACGATAATCAAATCTGATAGCAAATGCTGCGTCCCACCAATAACCTTTCGCAATTTACTTAAGAACCAGGTCCATGAACTGTCCGACTCTCCATCGCCAAATCCAAAAGCAATAGGATAAATCATTTCCTCCCCATCTTTGGCTACAACTACAAAATCACCCATTTATATTCACCTTTCAAATGGGTAGCATCAACAGTAATAACTGGTTTGATGTAAGATCGAAAACCCTCAATTGAGGCTCTAAGTGCAATGAATGAATATAAGAACCGGTTGTTTTCATCCGTTCTAATTGTCGTCACTGTACCAGGATTTATTTCTTTTAACATATGAAAGTACTGAGAAAGCTGTTGAAATAACTCATTCACTTTCCCATATGATAGTTTCTTTGCATATTGTAAAGACCTCCAAGCTTTAGTGTACATGATCTACACACCATATTGCTCCATCATTTATGCAATCAAAACCTGAGGGGTAATACTATCAAGTCCCACATTTTTTTGATACAATGTTGTTATGACAACAGTCTTTACACTCGACCTATGTGCCTCGAAAGCGTCCTGACAACATGTGTGTTTCAATATATACTTGTACACATACCACATCAAACCACCATTTCTGTATCTTACACGGATCTCAAAGCTGCAGGTTAAATCCTTACACCCGGCCTCATATCGAACCGTGCACAAACGTCTAACCTTATGATCAAATCTTGAATTAAGAATACTTTTTCCAACAGCCACATTCAATTCATGTTTACTATCAAAAAATGCACATTTATATAATGTATCATGTTGGATGAAGGTCGACATGGCAATTGAAGTAGTCTCAATTTCGCACTCATCTGCATCGGGAACAATCCAGTATGGTTATGAAAGGTTGGTTTCAAATTGTGAACCAGAAAATCTAACTTCTGGATACTCCACATTCTCTCCATCATTATCATCATCTCCATTTTCTGATGTCTCATCACGATCACTATCTATGTCCCGATCTTCATAATCACCATCATTTCTATTATAATTAATGTCGCACATTGGACTTTCTGTGGATGTAAATGCAGCGACAAAAGCTGAAACTTGATTACTACCACTATAGGAAGCAAAACAATTTTGATCTTCAGCCGTAGCTGGACTTACAAATCTATCGTCATCTGTTTCCACACGCCCTACGTCTTGTATTGAGGTGGTGGTATATGGAGGGACAGTAGGACTGATAACTACAGAATCTCTTATATTCTTATCAACATAAATCTTTCTATAATCAGTTTTGTTGTCCGAAATTACACCCCGAACACTAAGATCGGTCATGATAGGTATCTTAATTGCGGGCATTCCTCTAGCTTGGAGTAAATAATGCAAATGGATGTCTCATATTCTTCTATCAATGCCAGTCACTATGTAAACAAAGTCCACCAAATGAGATAAATTGACATTATTTGGGGCCCCCATCATGAACGTCTCACCCCCAACATAGTTATCACCATTCCACTCTCCGTTGCATTTGATTATTATTGTCACTTCACTCATTTCTGTAAAATTGAAATAAATTAGTCTCATCCATACTCACATAATATTCAATAACTAATTGTTTTGCACGAAAAACAAAAAAAAAAACCATATTTATTAAACGTTTCAAATTTAATTAAATTATTATCAAAACATTGTATTACTTAAGGTTAATTCAATATTTTCTAAAGATTATTTGCTAAAGTAATTAAATAAAATCATAAACAAAATCGAGTTTTAATATATAATAAAACCCGCAACCAAGTTTTCAAGCCAAAACCAACCAAATCCATTAAAATCTAATTAAATCTTATCGTATATAACTCTAAGTATCAATACCAAACTTCCAAAAAAAAAAAAAAAATGCAACAATACCTTTCCGGGTAAACTGGGTTTTATGGTGTCATAAAACCCGATTTACCCGAAAACCGGGTTTTATGGGGCCATAAAAGCCGGTTCGGGTTTTACGACCCCAGAAAACTCGAAACCGGGTTTTACGAGGTCATAAAACCCGGTTCGGGCCATAACCGGGTTTTATGACCCCATAAAACCCGAAAATTGGGTTTTATGGTGTCATAAAACCCGGTTCGGGTTTTATGACACCATAAAACCTGGTTCTGGGTTTTATGGGTTTTATGGCCTCATAAAACCCGGACCCGAGTTTTATGGCCCCATAAAACCCGGTTTCAGGTTTTAACGGGCTTTAAAACCCGGTTGCGATACCAAAATGTAACGGGCTTTTTGATTTCCTTTAGTTTCTTGCAGATTACACTTATATATGATAAAATCACAACCATAAATTACTTTTAAGGCTTTCAACTAAGCATTATCAACAAAAAATTTCAAAACTAACCAACAACAATCACATACCTTCAAACTTGGAGAAAAACGTTGAATGTAAGGGTTGTTGTTAGAGAGAATGAAGCTTGATTGAATGTGTGTTTTTTGGATTCAAAAATGTTGAATGAGTGCACAAACAATATGGATGAGAGAATCAAAAATGGGATGGAAATATGGTGTGAAAAACTGTAGGAAGAAGAAGAGTAGTGGTTATGGAGGCTTGAGGGTGTTTTGGTCATTTCATCTGAGTTTGGAAAGAATATTTGACTAAGGGGCAATTTGGGTAACTTGGGTATAGGAAGAAATTAGTTTGTTTAAGAGGTTAAAAAGGAGTTTTTGTAAAATAGTTGACAAAAACAATATTTTTGTTTTGTTATGGACTGGACCTGAAATTGTCCCTCATATTAGTGTATCAAGCAGTGCAAACCAGATTGATGGAGAGAAACGGCTTGAATGACAGAACAAAAAACGATGATGTAGTGCGCTAATAGAGACAGCAGTGGCTTAGTGGTGGTGGGGCAGCGGCAACAGTGATGTGGTGGAGCAGAACGTGAAGGAACGACTATAAAAGGAAAACAAAAAGCGATGTGGAGCGAAGAGGACAGTGGTGCGATAGCAGAACCATGACCAGACAAGTGCAGACGATGTTTGGTCTGGTTTTGTTTTGAAAGCAGCAGCGGTTGATGTTAGGTTAATGCAGCGTTGGTGTTTGATGATGGGTGGACGACAGTCTTATTTGTTTGATGATAGGTGGACGACGATGAATGCAGCGATGGTGTTTGGTTGATGTTTGGGTGGTAGTAGGACGACAATGATGTTTGGTAATGTTTGGGTGGTGATGTTTGGGTGATGTGTTGTTTAATAGTAGTTTTGAGTTGTTTGATATGTTTGGTAGAATGGAGTACGATATGGTGGTTTGACAGTGGTTTCACATAGTAATTCAACAATGATAAACTCTAAGGCTCCGATACCATGATAAAGTAGAGAAGAATAATGTATATTTCAATGTAAATCATAATATACAACATCAAGCCCATTTATAAGCTAAGAGACATAATACAAGAATGGAAACTAGAATAATATATTACAACAATGGTAATAGTAATATAATGGTGTCATGAATATGGAAATGATGACTAATGGTGATTGATGTAATTAATGATTGATTGATATATTAACAAGGATCATGATTTTTTCAGATAAGATGTACAATACTGAGAAACTTACCTGTATAAATATCTATGTCTAAGTCTTCTTCAACTTTCCAGATATGTCCAGGAGAAGTTCAACGTTTAAGCTTATATAAACAGTACATATTAACTAGTCACATCCCTTGTTTAGGGAACAATTAGGGTACAAGGAAAAACGTTGGTGACTTCAGCTTTACCTTTTTTTATGCCAGCTCGATTCGGCTCAACAGCTCCTTAGCATTGGCTTTTTATGAACCACATAGAATACAGAAACAGAGATTCAAAATTTGCTCGATGTCATGCTCGTAAATAACAGATTCACAAGTTTGTACCAACTTGGTGCCATGTGAAATTAGATCTATCTTTACGTTACAAAGTCGGCAAAAGTGTTCAGCATTTAATCCAATGTTTCCTTCTACAGTCCCAGCCAAGTAACGTTGAAATTCACAATTTAAGTGGGCAACATGTCCACATATATAATCCTCACCCAACTTTGCTTCACATTTGTGCTAGGAAATTGGCAAAAATAAAAGTGGAGCTAATCCCACATCGAAAACAAAAGGCAAAAATAAAAGTGAAGCCAATCCCACATCGAAAACAAAACAAGGGAAAATGGGTTTTACAAGCTATAAAAGGAGCCCAAAGTTTTTATTTCAAATCACTCTAGCCAAAGACACTTTAAATATTGTTTTTGACTCTATTTAAATTCCTTTCTTGTTCTTCTTATTTTAGAGTGTAGAAAGGTGTGAGTTGATGTATGCTTTGGAGAGTATGGGTGTATTGAGATCATAGGATGTGAGAGAATAGTCTATGTGATTGTAACAATTTTTCACATAGTGGATTTCTTTCTGAGGGTCGTGGTTTTTTTCCCCTGTTTTGGAGTTTTTCACATAAATTCTTGTATTGTGGTGATTGTTATTATTTTCTATTTTATTTCTCTATTATTTTTGATATTTTACAGGAGATTGGTTTTTTAAAAGAGGTTTTGAGAGGCAAATTTCCCAACAAGTGGGATAAGAGCTTGGTTGTTTGGTTAGTAAGGTGTCAGATGTTTTAAAAACTTTTTAGTATGTTCTGTGATTGTAGCATTGTTTGATCTTCCACATCAAAAAAGAATTGTTCTTGGTTGCTAGAAACAAGTGTGGTAGTGTGGAAGTACATGTCTAGGAAAGACTTGGTATTTAACTGTATCCATTGTGACCGACCTCTCTTTCATAGGAACTTACCTGATGTACTGTTCACGGACTATAGGTACATTATTCCAAGATATGGTTATATCGAAATTGTCAAGCCCTACGAGGTTTGATGTGAAGAAATTTGATGGAAAGATCAATTTTGGTTTGTGGCAAGTGCAAGTCAAAGATGTGCTGATACAATCCGGGTTAAATAAGGCATTGGAGAAGAAAACAATCCCTATTCTAAACAAAGATTCCAATGAAGATAAAGATTCTGGCAAGTCTAGTATGAGCAATAAAGATTGGGAAGATCTAGATTTGAAAGCTGCAAGTGCGATTCGTCTGTGTTTGACTAAAAATGTTCTTGCAAATGTGCATGGAATATCGACAGCCGAGGAACTCTAGGAGAAACTTGAAGAGTTATATCAGGCGAAGGATATCTCAAATCGATTGTACCTAAAGGAACAGTTTCATACTCTGTGTATGGATGAAGGTATAAAAATCTCAGATCATCTGAGTGTTCTCAATGGTATTGTTTTTGAACTAAAGGCTATTAGAGTTAAAATTGAAGTTGAGAATAAAACATTAAGGCTTATTTTGTCTCTTCCATCTTCCTATGAGCACATAAAACCTATTTTGATATGTGGGAATGAGACTCTGAAATTTGTAGAAGTTACTGATAAACATCTTTCTGAGGAGAGAAGACTGAAAAGTGGAGATCGTACTTCATCAACAGATATAATGTTGGTAACTAAAAATAGGAGCAACTGGAAGAAGAAGAACTCCGAGAAGAATATAATTTGCTGAGGGTGTGGACAATCTAGGCACGTCAAGAAACATTATCAAGTTGGAGCGAATTCAGCAAAAAGCTCCGAGATAGAAACTAACAATGTGTCTCTCATAGGAGAAGGTGATTTCTTTTGAGAAGTGAGAAGTGCATCCTCATGGTATGTCCGCATTGCCATGGAAGAGGATTTGTTGTTAGCAGATCCACAACTGCACACAGGCATTGGTTTAACATTGATGCAAGGTGAGTGGTGGAATGTATGTCGATGGCTAATGAACTTCCGGTAAAGTCAAACGTGGAAGTTGCACTATAAATTTTCAGCAGGTTTTTCGACATGTTTCGAAGTGAAATTCGTGGAATGTGGTAATTCTAAATGAGTGTACTCTTTTATGGTAGAGTATGATAGTTTTCTGGGTTGAGAATTATGATTGTCGGCATAGACAATGATTGCACCGTAGCAGCAGTGGATGTTTTTTTTTTATTTTGCCAAGGTGGAGTTTGTTAGAAAATTGGCAAAAATAAAAGTGGAGCCAATCCCACATCGAAAACAAAAGACAAAAATAAAAGTGAAGCCAACCCCACATCAAAAATAAATTAAGGGAGAATGGGTTTTGCAAGCTATGAAAGAAGCCCAAAGTCTTGGTTTTAAATCGTCTCAGTTAAAGACACATTAAGCATTGTTTTTGACACTTTAAGCATTGTTTTTTACTCTATTTAAATTCCTTTCTTGTTCTTCTTATTTTAGAGTGTAGAAAAGTGTGAGTTGATGTATGTTTTAGAAAGTGTGGGTGTATTGGGGTCACGAGATGTCAGAGAATAGTCTATTTGATTGTAACATGTACAATTTTTCACATAATGAAATTCTTTTTGAGGGTCGTGGTTTTTTTCTCTTGTTTTGGAGTTTTCCACGCAAATTCTTGTATTGTGGTGATTGTTATTCTTTTCTATTTTATTTTTCTATTATTTCTGATATTTTTACAGGAGACAGGTTTTTTAAAAGAGATTTTGGGAGGCGAATTTTCCAACAATTTGATGTAACTGTAGCCTCCGAAGTTCAAATCTACGTACTAGTTACAGAGAATACAATAACAGACATGGCAAAATTGACATTCATCACAATAAATATCACAAGGCATGGTTGTTAAAGATGTGTCTTCTTCTTGCACTATTAAACTGCTGCACATCTTGTTCCCGCTTTACAAACTATACTCTCAGACTGAGAATCGGACTCTGAATCTTCCTCTGAATCGACTATAAATAATGTAGGAAAGGAAGGACGTCCCTTTTCATTATCTGTGGTAAGGCAACATTGACAGACAAGGAGGAGGATTAGACATGTCAACTAGGCACACTTTTATCCATGGTGAAAACAATACCCATATTTGGAACAGCATTTAACTTATATCAATTAGCTACAACATAAATATAAGCATAAGGAAAAAAAGAAGTGACATATTTTTGTGTCAACAATAACACAGCAAACCGTAAACCAGAGCAAGTCGTGGTGAACAAGTATTGCCTATCATTTTAACCATTCAGATCGATACATTAGGAAAAAATTACAGTGGACAGAAAGCAATAATAAAAGACAATTACATAATTACAAAGCACAGATCTCATAGGCAATGAAGATGCATCTAGAAAGCAGGGTGATTTAAAAAATTGTTGATACTAGAACACAGTAAGCTCTCTTTTCTCTCCCTCTGTGATCTTTTTGTTTTATTTTGTCTTGTCCTTTAGATCCATTAGCTACTCATCCACCATTTTATTAAACACTGACATGTTAAAATGGAGTGAAACTTGTGTTAGAATTGTGAAACTAGAAAGAATTTTGGATTCAAAATAGAGTCAAATTTTGTTTGACATGTAAGCAGGCCAAACGAAGTCTGTTTTACTCAAATGAGATATCGTTGGAAAGCTTATTTCGATACAAATCCAATGCCTTAAAAATCATAGCAAACGGAGCTCTCACGCACCCTCATGTGCCCTAACAAATTCCATTGGTAAGTTTTACACGGATTTTCCGAATCCGTTTACTTTTTAGTTTTTCGAGTTCGAACCAGTTATGGATTGTTCCTATACTATAAATACACATGTTAAACGTCTCATAGGTAAGATGTATAATGTATTAAGGGGTAAGGGTTTTAGACTTAGATTGACAAGTTTAGGAAAGTAAGAGATTTGTGAGAGAGAGATTCGTGATTGGGAGTGAGAGAGACAGAGGCTTGAGTTGGTAATCATCAATTTGATAGTGGAAGAAGTGCTGGTGCACTCCCTGGACATAGGGAATTTCCTGAATCACCTAAAACTCTTGTGTCTCTTTTATTTTCTGTTTTTATGATGCGTGCTTGATTGTGCTTTGCGACTTTTTCTTCTTCTTCTTTCCTTTTGTGTTTATTTGCCAACAACTTGATTTTAGTGGATACATCAACTTTTAATTTTATCAACTACTTTCATTGAACTTTTATTGTATTTTTGACTTAGATTCTCAAGACTCATATCCTTTCCACAAGCATTTTTAAAAGGCAATGTGCAATTGCATCGAAACATATTAATCACAAAAGTCAAACTAAAATATGGCCAAAGAAAATAGGATAGTAAATGGCCTGACCATTTACTTGCAACTGCTTCGCGTGGATTTTCCAGCTGAATGAAGCGAAGAACAAATCAACATTTGAACTAGGAAATTTTTCTCGAATATACTGCTCAACTGTACACTTGCTTTTAAAACTGCTCGTCCTACCACTTAAGCTATGAACACAGGGTAGATGTTTTGGAGGATTAAGATATCTATCCAAAAAATGGTCGGTTTTGACAACTCTCTTCCCTACCCTTCAAGTTCAGTTATCATTAAGTTCGGGCCAATTTATAGGAGCATATGGCAAACCTTCCCCAGACGTTTATGGTAAAATTAGTGAAAGATTAAGAGTAACATCGTTCCCATTGAATGTTGTGTTGGTACTTCCAATCTTCATCGATTCCATTTCCAACCAACAATTTAATTCACGTTGTTGACCCGTAATCAATTCTATTTCAACATTAGCACTTAAAAGACATAAAAAATTATCAAGCACAAAAATCACACAAACAAAGAAAACTAGTGTCTCTCACTCTCTTTCATTACTTATATACATCTCTTGCCCTTAATTGTTATCGATAGAGAATAAAACTACTTACATCTCTTTCTGTAACAATGCAACATATTGAAGATGACTTGCAAATGCTTGTATGTTCTACACTGTGTTTGGTGGGAATTTTATCAGAACTATTAAACTCTAAGAAAACTGGCTACACTATCCTGCCCTCAAATTCCATCCGATTTATATATACTATAGCTGAAATTCTCGCCGCTAAACATGGAACTAAGGAGCACTATTCTAAGTAAAAATTATCCCCAATGGTAGAGCCACATATGACAGTCTCAATCATCAGAAAATAAATATATATCATAGGCATTTTTGTAATTTGCACGTTACATACCGACAAATATGAACATCAAATAACATAATCACAAGCACTCATGGAACCAAATAATAATCATGAAACTCACAACGCCACTAATCCACATCTCCTTTTTCCTAAAAGGAAACAACAATCATCTACAGATTTGTCAACTAATTCTAATAATGTTATATACAAGTACTAGTTTTACTTCATTGTCAGCAGCCAATGTATACACAAATCATAAGGTACTTATATTGCTTTTGATATAGTATACTAACAAACATTTATGTTGCATATCAAAATCTTTTAGAATCTTTCAATTAAATCTCAATTGTGACTCAAATATCAATATTTTAAATGTACAAATATATTCACTCGATACAGTCAATTACAAAAATGAAGGCAAGTGATATGCTAATCAAAGCAACGCAACAAATATTCACCTAATAGAAGCTTCATTTTCAATTATGATATTTTACCTGCTAAACAACAGAATTTGCACGAACATAAATAATGACAACATAATTTCAATGTTAGGCAAATGTATTTTTAGAAGAAAAGAAGAAAAAAAATACACAATCACAAATTTTAAAATTTTGAATTTGGTGAAATAGAATGATTTTCAAAAACGCTTGTAGAAACAGGAGACAAATAAGATTAAAAAAAAGTTATAAAAATCAGACTTGGTGAAACCACAAAGACAGTGAAAAGGGCTGCAATGGAATTTTCTCAGCCTTTAATTGGAAATTCAACCCCAAAAAAAAATAAACGAATTGACTATTGTACCCTTGAATTTTTGTTTTGGATACAACACAAACTCACCTGCCTGTTAGTTTCCGGTTTTGGATATTTTTAACTTACACGGCAAGAAAAGTGTGAGAAATCTGAGCTTTTTATTATTATTATTATTATAATAAGAGTTGTCTTTGAATATATTTTACAAAATAATAATGGCTAAAATTTTGAATTTGTACACATAATTGTAGTTTCAAAATGTTTTCAATTAAAGAATTCTTTTTAAAACTAAAATATAACCTTTTATGGGTGATTGATTTAGATATTGTGTAGATATCATTCCATTTGTAATTGTAAGGGTAGCTATGATGTTTCAAATAAGATAAAAATAAATTGAATTCTGCACAAATTACTTTCCTAAAAAATCAAGGCAAATGTGGTATGTGAGTTATAATAGTGACATCATTTGTCATAAAATTTTATAATTTATATGGTCAACACAACTCATGATATACCATATTATTAGATCTAATTTTTAGCAAATAATTTGGTGGCACTTTACTCATAGAAAATTACACAAATTTCTCTCCTATTGGCCAAAATAAAGATTTTATTTTTATATTGTTTGAAACTTTAGATATTGTAAGTATATGTTAGCTTTGGTATTTGCCGAATTGGATGAGATTGAATTATTAAATTAGGCTTGTAGGATTAGATTCCGTTGGGTTAGATAAAATAATTTGGTAATGAAATAGATTATTTTTAATTTTTAATGAAGAAAATTATATTAGTGCAATGATGATTAAATAGAATTATGTACAATTTTTTTAATAATAACATGCATGATGTGAATAATGTTTTGATATATTTTTTAGTAAAATTAATTTATTTTCAAATAAATGGAATTTAAATTATAAATTAAGTTATATATTAGTAAAACAAATGTATTATAAATTATTTTATGATAAAATGAAAGTTATCTTCAATTAATATATTAATATTTGAAGATATACTATATACAATATTATGATGATGAAATTATCTTATTTTAATCCAATTATTTTATAAATGTCAAATGTTTATCATATTTATTAAAGGGAGAAATTTCATTTTATTTTCCTTCAACCTCCTCTTCACTTATATAAACTAGAGGGTTAACATTCTCACGGCCAAGCAATAATTCAATATAATCATCATCAATGATCTCAATAGGGATGTTTGAACAAATGGTTATTTTAGCAACAATAATTAATATAGTTCGATGATGGTTTTTATCAATGCCTATAATGCGGTATGCTTTATCCAATAGTTGCTAAAAAGTTGCATCCTATGGAAATCTAAAAGCCCTTGCTCTCCGATCCTCATACTAGTAAACCCCACAATTGTTATTTCATTGTCCACCCCAATTGAAAACCAATTGTATAGTAGACATCATCAATCCTAAAAATGTGATAACATATATAATCGTTACTGTTAAAGGACTTAAGGAGGAAAAAAAATAATCTTTTGAGTTAGCATTCGAACCGATTTAGGTTAATTATTATCTGAAAGAAAAATTATAAGTTCGGATGAATCTACCTGAATCACGTCACAAAGTTGACCTGAAGTGAAATTATCACTTCAGGTCAGAAGTTGACCCGATTTAGGTTAGAATTTAACCTGAAATGAACCTGAATCAGGTCATAAATTGATCCAAAGTATTAATTTTACTTTAGATAAAACATACAACTTCAGTTTAGCAAATGACTCAATATCGGATCATGTGCTAACTGAAGATACAATTTTGACCCAAATCGGGTCATTCCAATAGCTAAAACTTTTTGGGTAAAAAAAAATATAACTTTAAGTTAGTACATGGCTTGGTATCGGATTGACCCAGCATCGGATTATTTCCTAACCCAAAGTTATATTTTCTCGAATTAAAAATATACTTTCAAGGTTAGGAAATGACCCGATAATGGGTTATGTGCTAACCCTGAAGCTTATTTTTGATCGGATTTAGGTTGAAAATAATTATTGACCCCAAACGGCTCAACATTATAAGTTCGGGTTAACAAATGATCTGATATCAAGTCATGGTAACTTGAAGCTTACTTTTTGACTCAAATGATGTCACCAATAATTATCGATCCGATCGGGTTAACAACATAAGTTCAGGTTAGCAGATGACCTGATATTGGGTCTTTTCCTAATCCAAATCTTACTTTTCAACCTAATTGAGTCAATAATTCAGGTTTGGGTTACCAAATGACTCGATAGCGGGTCATGTGCTAACCCGAAGCTTGCTTTTTGACTCGAATTGGCTCAACAAATAATATTGATCCGATCAAGTCAACATTATCTCTTCGGGTTTGGAAATGACCCTTCCTAACCCGAAGCTTAGTTTTGTAGTCTAATCTAGTCAACGGTAATTTCTATCTGATCGAGTCAATAATTTAAGTTCAAGTTAGCAAATGAATCAATATCTTATTGGCCCAGTATTAGCTCATTTACTAACCCAAAGCTTGATCTTTGACCCGAATCGGGTCAACAAGTAATATTGACCCGATCGGGTCAATATTACCTTTTTGCAGTCAGCAAATGACCAGATATTGGGTTGACTCAATATCCAGTCATTTGCTAACCTGTAGTTATAATTTGGACTCAATCGGTTTAAAATTATAACTTTGGGTTAACAAGTGACTCGATATCGAGTCATTTGCTAACACGAAGCTTGGTTTTTGACCTGAATTGGGTCAACAAGTAATATTGACCCAATAGGGTCAATATTATCTCTTCCCATCCAATTCCCTAAAAACTCAATTATAAACGCTAACCTTTATCAACACCCAAATTTCTTCAACTTTTCTTCATGTTTTCTTCCACCCAAAACTAAAATTTAAAGAAAAATTGGTTGTTGTTGGAGTAAAATTGTGATGGAGAATGGATTAATATGGGTTGGTAGTATTTATTTGATGATGTGTTTTGTTTATTTTATTATAGTTTAATTATTGGTTAGTAAATAATTAATGATTTGTATTAATAGGTTGGTTTTAATTTATTAGGGTAATTTTGAGCAGCTTAGTGTAGTTTTGAAATTTTTTTAGTAAGAGGGTTATTATGTAAATAAGGTGCCAAAAAGGATAATGTTGCCAAATTTTCTTTATTTTATGTTTAGTTTTTGTTCTCCCTTTTATTTCTTCATTTAATTTTTGTCAAAGATTTGGATAATCCTATGAAAGGTTTGGATTATCCTATGTATGATCTATGATATTAATGTCATAGATCCCACCTTAGCGGTCTCCAACTATACAAAATTTCATATTTTAGTCGCAAGTAAATAATTATAGAAAAACAACATATGGTTATTTTAATTTCATCCTCTGGCAAACCCCGATTTTTTTCTGTATTTCTAGCACAGTTTTCACATTTTCAGGTTGTTATATCTTTGAGCAATTAAATTTCTTTATTAAATTATCATGTAAGCATCCACTTATAGTTGTAAAGGTTGCTACTAGATTGACTGCTCAAGATATGACCCTCTATTCATCTGTGTATATACGAATTATGATCTCCAAAATGTTGATGTTTTTATTTTTCTTTCTTTGGTTTCTTCTACATGAAGCGGCAAGATTTTATTTTATTTTTTTAACAGAGACTGCGGTCATAGAGATGAAATTGCTTGAGGGAAATTGTTGTGCTGTAATCACACTTCCTCACAGCCAAGTCTATTATACAGAAAGGATTGTGATAACTCAATAGGTGATATGATAACAAATGATAAATATAAGGTCCAATATTATATGTGACAGTGTGGATGTTTGGTTGATGGAATTTACCAAAGAATATCACAAGCAAATCGTCAGTCTAATGACTTTCTTTTTTTCATAAATTCTATGATAAGTATTTATAAAAATATATTACGAATCATACTCTTATAAATTAGCTTGTTTTCAAGTTAGATCTCTCAATTCATATTCTTTTACTTTCAGTGCCTGCAACGCCTAACACACTGTTTATCTTATATATATATATATATATATATTGACATATGGAGCAATTGGAGCACCAGAGAAGTACCCTAGAGTGTCCACCAGAAACAATATAAAATTATTTTCAAGGAGAAGAACTTAGACAAATTAAAGCTTTAATATTATTTCCCCGTTTATTGACTTAGGACGAGGGCACAATGGGACTATGGCAATATGATATGAAATGTCATTGTATTCTTAGTCCTAAGTAATGATCGAAAGACATTTTGTGAAACTTTTTATGTGTAAAGAGAATAATACTATTTTACGATATTGATAATTAGTCTAATGTAGATTTTTTTGTTCCAAATTTCTGATTAGAGCTATTTGAGAATTAAACAAACAATGAGGGTTGAAGTAATGATGTTTCTGTTTTTACTTCGAGTTACTTGTGATAGCAGTCATCAATGTTACTAGACTCTGCAATGGAATCACTACCGAAATATAATACCTTATTTGTTATATGCTCTAACTATAACCTTAAAAGTTCATTAATGAGTTGATATCTCAAAGTTAAATAACAAAGTCATCATTGACTGACAACATTCAGCCATATATAATCATCTGTTGACAAAATGAACATCTAAAGATTTGTTGTCTAGACAATCGAAACAATAACAGTACATATCGAAAAGACCTGTACACTGTGCATACAAGATTTTTGCAAAATGTTGTAACTGAAGAACCAATGTTGTAACAAAGACTTAGGGTGTTGTGTCATGACCAAAACTGAATGTTGTAACACTTAAAAAACAGTAGAGTAAGAAAACACACAAATATGTTTTTAATGTTGTTTGGTTTTATCCTATATCCATAAGGCCTTACGCAGAGATATCAACTCATTAATGAACTTTTAAGGTTACAACGTATGCTCGACAGATTCAAATTAATACTCCCTCCTTGTATGACACAAGACCAGGTTCATCCATAATGATGCAACAAGCTCTCCTTGTCTTTAATGGTTAATAGTTGTTTGAACTCTCTTCTACTGTTGCAACCTGTCTCCTCCCAAAGACTCACTGACTTGTTGTCCCAACAAGTCTTTAAACACAAGCCTAGATCTATTCAGCTCACTTCCTAAGTCTAGAACTAAGCTTACAGAACAGGCTCTCCGAGTTTTACAAGCAATCACTCAAAAGCTCACTCTTGCTATTTTTCTTGCTTGCTTACTTGTCCATTTCACGATCAGCTTGATTCAATCCAACATTTATAGAAATTTCGTGGTCAACTAAACCTAAACCTGAAAGATAAAATAGGATTAAATCAACTGAATAAAAAAGATAATTATATGGAGATAAATATGAAAAGTAATCAGAAAATAATCAGCTAAAAAAATAGATAAAATCCTATTTTTTTTAGCAAGATTATTATGATCTGACTTCTCTCTAATTTGACCATGATTTCTTATTTAACCAGAAGCATCATTCTGCACAGTAACTGTCTGTTTAAAATCATAAGAAAAACTCAGAGATAAACATGACAAGCTTCCTAAAAGATAAAAGACCAAGAATAAAGGATAAGCACATTTATCTTTTTAGAAACTTAAATCCTTTGACAGAAAAAATAAAAGCGAATAAATAAATAAGACCTGAAAGATGATAAATACAAGAAATAATTCTGTCAAAGCAATATATCTGAAAAACAACTGTGAGTTTCTGATCTTAGCCCTGTGAAACTAGTTATGTTGTAACAACATTTCTGATGTTGCCACATGCATCATTTCTGATGTTGTGACATAACAGAAATACATGGATTTTGCTGTTCAGAATATGCTGTCTTAAGATGGAAACCCTTATGCACATCCACATGTGCATCAACACATATGCCACCATAGTTTGTTAACAAGTGGAAGACCTATAACACACCAAAACCCCACAACAAATCAAGCGCTATGCTTCAATCCACAAGATAAGTTTACACGTTCAGGTCGTAACACTATTGTTGAATTCAGTCCAATTAGCATCTACAATTGACAAGTCCACAGATTAAGGACAGTGAACAAATTATGTGAAGATTCAATGACTATAATGTCCTAATGTTTTTAATTTCACCAAGAGTCTCTTCTGAAAAATTAAAGATTTTACTAGATAGAGAACCGCGCTACATTTAACCACTTTTTTCTTTCATTGCAGGTAATGCATACTCCACGACCAGTTGATCTAAACGTGTTGAACGTCCAAAACAATGGTTCATGTATATGTAAGTACCAAGTGTCCTCTATCACAGCAGCACTCTCAAATTACCAATACATCTGGGTTTCAAAGAATTGTTGTAGCAAGGTCTAAGACTTGCAGATGGGCTAGGCAACAAGTTCCGGTAGTTAAAAACCGTGGAAGTTATTTGAAACGGAATATGAGAACCATCATCTTAAATAAATTTTCTCTGACCCAACTTGGAGCATTTCCTATAAAATCATTTATGCCAAGGTCCAGCGATACTAGAGTTGATGCTTGAGTATTGAATGTCTGGCTTAAGCATTGGTTTCATAAAATCTCTATTTTGTCAAAAAAGTAGGCTTTAGAAAATCATGGTGATGTCAAAACATGGTGATGCTTGAGCATGAAAACAAAAACTAAAGTCTTTATTTGATCATCCAAAGCAAAAGAAAATTGATATATACCGTCAATAAAATATTTAATAAATATTAAAATATTTGAATTTTTTGCTGCAAATAAATATTTTTCAACATAATGTCCACAATAAAATATTATTTTCAATAATGGTAACTCATAGGGGCAGCAATCCGGGTTGACGGGTTGGGTTGGACACGACACGATAAATAAACAGGTTGAACTCATTCGACATGAACACGACACGATAATAAATGGGTTAACATGAAAACGACACGATTAACCCGTTTATTAACGGGTCATTTAACTAACCCATTTATTTGACCCGTTTATAAATTTAACTATATTTAATACATTTAAATTTTAATTTACATCTAATAAAAATAACATTAAAATACTCAAATACAATCCCAAACCTAAAAATACAATTATCCATATTTCTGAAAAAAAAAATACAATCATCCACAAATATAATCCAAAACATTAAAATACAATCATCTACAAATACAATCCAAAACATAAAAATACAAACATTCACACAAATGAATATAAAAACATAGATGCAAATATCGTTCTTAATATTAAAAAAACAATATCAAAAATATATCCGCAAATATAGTTCTTCGTATTCAAAAACAATATCAATTGTTGATTGCAATTGCATCCACCAACTACAACTTGCGAAAAAATAATAATTAAAAGTTAGTTAATTAGTAAATTATACATTTATATATGAAAAGATATTATAACAAATATTTTATCAAAACCAATTAAATTTTACCACTACAAGGCAATTTGTGATGTAACAGATTCGATAGTGTGATTACTAGTGCTAACAGTTTCACTATCAACATTTATGTTCATCACATCTTCGGTAAGTTCATCCAATCCAAGATTTGGATTCTCTACAATAATGGCAAATAAAAAAATTCAGAATATCCCATTATATAATAAAAATAAAACTCATAATAATAAGAAACATGTAAATTGAAATTAACACTTTTTAATAAAAAAATTACCTTTAACTCCATATATCCAATCTCGAGTACAAACTATAGCCTCCACCACATGTGGTTTAAGTGAACTCCAATATTGATCAAGGACTCGACCACCAACACTAAATGCCGATTCGAATGCCACCGTAGATATTGGGATGCTTAAAACATCACGAGCCATCATTTCGAGTTCAAGAAATCGAATTGCACTGACTTTCCAAAAACTGAAAATATCAAAATCCTTCGTATCTTGAAGCTTTGGTTCATCCAAGTACAACTCCAATTGTGTCTTTCTTGTGAAATCACTATCACATGTATCTTTGTCAAACGATTCTCACTCCTATAAATATTTATTAATAAAAAACAATATTAATATTGCGCAAATAATAGATATACATATTTTTTTTTAAACAAACGAAATTAAATATATGAACAAACTAGTAAATAACAATTACCTTCATAAGACTAAAAGATGGCGGTGCACTAGTGGCTTGTGACAAAGAACTAGTGATAATGTTATGACCACCACCACTAGCAGTCAATGTCGAAGTAAATGTCGTCGAAGCATTTTTCACATACTCATCAAACAACAAATACAACTTACTTCGAACATTTTCAAATTCAAATGAATCCTCCCCATATACTTTTCTATAAGCAAAATCAACAAACTTCATCTTGTACCGAGGATCCAAAACCAATGCTATGACCATGATCGTAGAAAAATCACCCCAATATTTGTTAAATTTAGTGTACATTTGAGTGGTCATATTTTTCAAAAACAAATAATCACTTTCCAAATTTTGCTTTAATAGCACATAAATTTCTAACACCTAGGGGAAGTATAAATTTGAAGTTGGATACTTCGTTCCCGAAAAAATGCAAGTGACTTGATAAATATTTTCAAAAATAAAGCAATTTTCTCAACCTTTTCCCATTCACTTGGAGAAGGACAATGCTTGAAGTTACCATCACTCAACTCTAATGAACATAAAGCACAACGATAATTAAGCATGAGATAAGTCAAATTCCATCTAGTTGGAACATCTTGCCTTAGACCCATCTTACAATCAAGACAAACTTGCTTCACACATTCTAAAATTTTTTGTTTTCTCACTCGTGACCCCCTCACATATTTCACACACTCACGAATTTTATGGACCACCTCATCTATTTCTTTCAAACCATCTTGAACAATTAAATTAAGAATATGAGCACAACAACGAATATGTAAAAAATCACCATGACATAAAAGTGCAGCTTTGATGTTCAATTGATTTTTCAAAATATCAACAAATGATTTATTAGATGAAGCATTGTCCAAAGTAATTGAAAATATCCTATTCTGAATTCCCCACTCACATAACAATGTATTAATCTTATGAGCTAAGGAAACTCCATCATGTGGTGGTGCCATAAAAGAAAAATTCAACACTTTTTTTTGTAACACTCAATCTTTATCAAGAAAATGTGATGTGGGACATAAATAACCATCAGTAGCTATGAATGTCCACAAATCACATGTCAAACTAATTCTACCATGGGATTCTTCTAGCATACTCCTAACCTTTTGTTTTTCATTGGTATACATCTTCAACACATCTGCCTTTGCAGTATTCCTAGAAACTAGAGTTAAATTCTTATCCAAATATTCATAACTTTTCCTAATCCACGTCCATTCCTCAAATCATGGTAGAATTTAAGTGGTAGCAGCTATCATACCTCAAAATACTTCAGGATCTTTAGGCTTAGTAAGTGGCGCAACATTTCCACCGGATTTGTTAATAAACATTTGACTTATATCATAGTTTTTTCTCATCAGACAAGTTAATTCCATATGGCGTTTCATGTTGCCGATTCCATAATTGCTTTCACAAATATAAATTTTGTTGCATAAGTTACACTTACTCCTTAGCTTTCCATCTTTACTTTATGGTAGCTTCACAAATACATTCCACACTTTTGATCTAAGCTTTCTTTTGCAAATAGGCTTTCTCACCATGACATTCTTCCCTTTTCCCATATCGTTGACCTCTACTTCGATAGAATCATCTCCTTCCTCATCGAAATTCTCTTCCATACTATTGGTTTCTCAATCGTCAATATTGACATCATTAGAATTCATAAATTTAACCTATACATGAAAATTAATAAAATTATTAAATTAATAAAATTACAAAATAGAAACACATAAAAAAAATAGCTCAAAACGGAGGCGTTGCAAAGCTGTTAAAGTTGTGAGAACACTAAACGGACAAGAAAAGAACTCAAAAAATAGAAATCAAGCAAATTCAGTAACCAAAAAAAACATCATATCATGAACTTGTTTAGATTGGTGGGGGACATGACCCACCTCCTCAGTATAGTTCTCCTCCTCAAAAAAATAGAAACACAACAAAAAAAAAAAATAGAAACACACCAAAAAAATAGAAACACATCAAAAAATAAAAAACAAAAACACACAAAAAAATAGCTCACGGAGGAGACAACATACTGTTAATGCTATGTGAGGAGACGACGACGTTGCACAAGAAGAAGATGGTGCACGGCGGAGATGGCACGACATGGTGGCAGCAGCTCGACGATGCGGCGGGCGAGAAGAAGCTACGTGAAGGAGAACGGTAGCAGTACGGCGCAGCAGTAGCAGATCTGCAGATGCGCTGCGACTTGCGAGTAGACTACGTTGTGTGGGATGGCGGAAATGACACGGCACGGCGGCAGTAGCTCTGGGCAATAGCAGATGCACTGCGAGCAGACAACGGCGCAACGCTGTGTGAGACGGCGGGAGAAGATGCTGGACGGCAGGTGACACGGTGCAGCGGCAGATCGACGTGTGTGGATAGTGGACCGTGGTGCGGTTGCGAGCAAATGTGGGTTGGGACGTTGGGTGGTCGGCGACTAAGAGGAAACAAAAGAGAAAATAGACTAATAGAGAGAGAACCAGTTCAACCAGAGATAAAAATGAAAATTATGAAATGTTAGGGTTTTGACTTTAAAAGAGATATATATTATCAGTAAAATTACATAAACACCCTTTAATGTAAAATTATCATTTTACCTTCCTTAACGGGTCAACCGGTAACATGATTAAAGGAACACGAACCTGACACGATAAATTAACGGGTTAAACGGGTTGACCCGTTAATTTATCCAACCCATTAATGCTCAACCCTAACCCGTAATTATCGTGTCGGATTCGTGTCGGGTTCCAAATTGCCACCCCTAGTAACTCATAGTAAAACTTTTTGTTATATGATAGCATCTGTAACACTTTTTTATCTTGATTGTAACATATTTTCTCTATGGTAAAATTACTTTTTTATGCAGTGGTCTCCCTTTAACAAAGTGAAGAACTTTTAAAATATTAAATTCATCATCACACAAGCAAATCGAGTTAAAAATTCATATAAATGACTAATGGGATTCAAAAAAAAGAAGAAAGAAGAAAGAAATTGTGATAATGCGTGACACCAACTTAACAATGTCATCATTTTCTTTATTTAATTTATCAACTGTCTTGTTTTACACACATAATTTTTGTTTATCATATATGGGTAATTAACTGATTAATGTAGGTTCATATTTAGAGTTAGAATCCTAACCATATTAAAGTTCGTAAGACACTTTGATTTATGTACTTTTTCTTTGTTTGTATGTGTATGATCTGCATATGACATTATATAATTGTCATAGATCCCACCTTGCCTGCCTCCAGCGATAACAATTTTTTGTTATTAGTGGCACAAGCAATTGGCTTTAACAATCATTTGGTTGCCTAATGCGTCACAACAGTAAAGAATTAAGAAAAAAAAAATGTATAGTGTCCATTTGATAAAACCTTGAGTCATTAACTTGTTGACTGCTCCAACCCTGAGGTTTTCTATGCTCTTGATAACATGATGCATCCAAGCCTTTTAATTGAGTGATCTCATCAAATTTGTTTCCAATTAAAAAATTGTTAGTGGATAAGTATGGGATTGATTTGTTTTTTTCCTACCTATATTTTTCAGTATCCTTTTCTTAGTACCTTTTCTTCATGGATGGCTAAACGTTTGTAATAGAAGAAATCTCTTATTTAAAAGAATATATATATAGGTACATTATAATATACACTTGGATATGCATATACTTGATAAAAAAAAAAAAAATGCATGATTACATTATAAAATGTGTAATTATAATTTATTATATGTGATTACAACTAAACATATATAATTACAATCAGTAAATATAATAACATATAATAAATCATAATAACGCATATATATCTATATATATAGATATATATAAATATATTTTAGTATACACTTGGTGTATGCATACACTTGAAAGAAAAAATGTGTGAATGCATTCTGAAATGTGTGATTGTAATTTATTATAACTAAATATGTGTAATTACTATCAGTAAATATGATTACATTTACTGATTGTGATCAATATGATCATATTTATTGATTGTAATCACACATGTTTAGTTATAATTACATATAACAAATTACAATAACATATTTTAGAATAAAATCACACATTTTTTTTGTCAAGTGTATGCAGACCCTAGGTGTACCCAAGGGGACCTCATATATATATATATATATATATATAGCGACTCATAAATAGTTTTTAAAATTAAAATCAACGTAAGGTCGTGCTTAATATTAACTTTACCAACTCCAGGGAGTCCTATTCGTGCATAAACTTCAGAAAAAATTTTGTGCTTTGGCATGACGTGTTCCGACTATCTGTAGTATTTCTGTTACCTAAATGATTCAAAATAGATGATAGTCCATCACAACACTTGGAATCAGGGCTTTTTACCTTGGCTTGGTAAGGATGTTTGATAACCAAATTTGGGTTTTCTTTGAGAGCAGGTTTCCTAATCTATAATTAAGGATCTTTATTTTGTTGTATGACACCAAGAACTCAGACAGAGCAATTAGCTCAGTAGTGAGTCGAGGGCTCGGTGTGGCTTAGTTATTAGCTTAGAGTACAATATGGCTTCATTGTGAACTTGAGCATGGTATGGCTCGGTAAGGCTCGATTATGAGCTTGGAGCACGATAGGACACAGTAAGACTCAGTTATGAGTTTAGAGCATGATATGGCTCTGTAAAACTCAATAAGGCTTAATAATGAGCTTAAAGCATGGTATGGTTCGGTAAAGATCAATTGTGAGCTTAAAGGATGGTAAAGCTTAATAAAGTTTGGATGTGAGCTTAGAACTCTGTTGTAATTGGTGTTTGGCATTAGCGAGAGAATATTGTGTTTGTAAATATAAAAATTTTCAGCATAGTATATTTTTCTCTAATCGTTAATTCTTACGGCCATAGTTCATATGTTAATTTTATTTATTTAGAATCTTTGAAATTTCTACAAAAAGGTGAATCTTGGGGGTGGTGGCTCTGAAACTTCTCTAAATCACTTGAAAGATCTAGATTCAAGTAGATCTATAGTCGATAAACTTAACATTTATCTTTCCTTTTTGAAAAATTCCAAAATATTTGAGCTAATATTTTGGATTCGGTATATATATAGCAAGGTCTCTCTGGTGTTTTAGTGCAAAATGCAAAATAAGAAGGGATAAAATCTGTGAACTAATGATATGGATAGATCCAATTGATGTATAAAACTTAAAAATTTTAACATTGTAGGAAATAAAATAAAATAAAAGGCTGAGGCTACTACCGAAGGGAAATACCCTCCATAGTTCACAGATCTTTTTTGTTGTTGTTTTAATTATTTAACCATTCTTTTGCAAATATATTGTCTTCATAATAGTAACTAGATGTAAATTGACATCAATAAACTAATTAATTTCATTAAAAAAAAAAAAAGAATCAATATTAAGAATAAAGCCCTTCTTTTTTATTGTTTAAAGATACTAAAATCAGACAAGTAAACAATATATATCTTTTTGAAATACTACATGCGATCAGGCTGAATGGATGCAATTTTAATGTTACTTTGGTCAGACAAGCAAGAAAATATTTTTTACACATGAATATTACTAAACATCACAAATGATATGGGTTTAATTTGCTAATTTCATTCTCTTTCAAACTCCTGTTTCAGCTTTATTTGTAGCTTTAGCAGTTCATCAAAAAAAGTAATTATTGTTATTATTATTACATTGACAAAGCCCAAATATATGATATAAATGAAACTTAAATTCAGAACTTCCTGACTAAGTACAAATATCCGATTAGCACATGTTTTGCCGAAGGAGCTAGTCTTTGATGAGGCTCTTAAGTTACAAATTGAAGCTCTATGATGTAGACCTTCCTGTTGTTGCATATAACGTTTACTTGTAAAGATAAGGGTTTTTTTTGGTTTTAACACTAAAAAACTGGTTGCATGCTTTACTAGCACCAAAGAACTGAATTTATATTTTCTAGTACATTTTTACTGTTCAATTATTTTAATGATAAAAATACTCTTATTTTAAAATTTTAGAAAATCCGTGTAAATTTTTAATTATCGACACCAAAAAAAGGACATGAGTCGTGCCTTGACCCACTCCATATGGTGCAGAACTGCCTATAAGGAGCAGATTGCACCCTAACCAGCTTAATTAGGAACGGATAGCACCCTAATAGGGAGCGGGTCACACCCTGATCCGCCTATAAACATGGGTCAAACCTACTCCCTATAAGGCATGGATCAAACGACCCATGCTAACGACCCGTGCCTTATCTAATACGCGGGTCGTTTGTCCCACGTCATATCTAATGCACAGGTCATTTGTCCCACGCGTTGTTTGACTCGCGCCTTAAATTTTCATTTAAAAAAAATATATCCATTTTCAATCAAAAGAAAAAAGAACATCCGCACCAAAAAAAAAAAAAAAAAAACCAAAAAAAAAGGACGCACAGATTGCATCAACGCAAACAAAAAACATTGCACTGATGCAGTCTGTGCAAACCCAAAAAGAGATGTGCACAAACCGCATCTCGCAAACAAAAAAAAAAAAAAAAAAACAGACGACACGGACCGTGTTTGTGCAAACCAAAAAAAGGACAAAATTCATCATTTCCATCCATATTTTGTGTTTCTCTGTACTTCTGTGTTTGTCACAACTCATCTATCATCATCTGTCTTCAACAAAATCATCACCCATCCATTTCATCCATCTCCCATAACATCATCAACAACTACCACCAACAACATCCCAAAAAACAAAAAAAATTCAAAAGAGGATCCATTTCATCTATTCTCTCATAAAATCATCAAAAACCACCACCATCAACATCCACAAAAAAAACAAAACAAAAAACAAAAAACAAAAAAACAAAAACAAATCAGAAGAGACTCCATTTCAAATGTAGATGATATGAAGAAATTCTTAGTTTTGGGGAAAAGAATAAAATTTACCTTAACCTAAATGGATGGCTAGTTGATGCCTTGTTGAATGCTTTCTTGGATTAACCGTCTGCCTTCAAGGATTTTTTTTCTTTTTTTTTTTTTCGTTGTTTTGTAAGGAAAGATTGAAAAGATAGAGAACCAGGGATGTATAGTCAACAGAATAAAAGCAACACAAATAATATTTCTATTACATGAGAAGTCAATATTTATAGAACAAGAAGATGCTATCTTCCAAGACAACCTGGTCAAGTAAAGTAAAATGACAAGCAAAGAATTGTGCCAAATGCTATGTATTCATCTGCTATTTAAGAAGAAAAGAATTTCGCTATATATTACTCTGCCGTTTATGAAGCCAAGTGTTGTCAACCTTAAGTCAAGCAATCTCAATTAATTAAAAAGAATTATGATTAAATCTCAATTGATGAAATATTAAAAAAAAAAAAAGGCTGAATTTAAACAATGTACTTGATAAAATATATGCATGTCAATCATAGACTTGGTAATATGTTCAAGTATTAGCAAAACTATATGATAACAAGAATTTAATAACCCACTGAATTCAATTTAAAAAGCAAATATAATATAAATATTTCTTTGATGTAAGATTGATATTAAACTGTGTTTTTATTATTTTTATTTTGGACAGAGACATATAAGAACTAGTGGGTGCCATTGCTATACCCCTAAAATTTCAAATTTTAAAATTTTAGTCACTGCCACTAAACTTCAGTTTTTATGAATTTCCCTCTTTTCTTAGTGTTTTATATCAGTCTTTTATTACACTCGTTATAAGAAGTTAACCGATAGAAGGCAAGAGATATTTAGTTATTTGTTTTTGTTTTGTAAAATCATATAAGTTATCAAACTATTGTACGATAATGTTGCAAATGTGAAGAAAAAACTTTTATAAACACCATAATAGACATTATATGCCATAATGTACCTTAGAAAGAGGGCTTGGAGTCAGCTCCCAAACTTGCGACTTACAATAGCTGAAGATGTAGGTTGTGTCATAGGAAAATTAACAAAACCCAAAAACATATATAAATACTGTCATCTGTCAAGAAAAATCTAAAAAATAAATAAAGAAATAAAAACAGGTCTTGGGTTCCCGATAGAGAGAAGGGAGGATACTTTCCAATTTTTTTCTTAATTTTCATAAAACTTTATTTTAAATAATATTTAAAGAATAAGAAAGAAATTTTTTTTGAGACTTTATTACCATCCATAATAGATCGATTATTTCATTATTATTATTATTATTATTAGACACTTCTAATTTTTATAGATTATTTCCTTGTAAGGATATGGACATTCTAAAAGAGAAACAAGTCAAGAATAGGACTTCTATATGAATTGAAAGTAGGTGGGCACAAGTTTAAAGCAATGTAAAGATTGATACTTGAGCTATTCAAACTCTTATTTCATCTTCTTAATTAAAAGTCCTACTTGAACATTTTTTTCTTTCACTATATGTGATAGATACAAATGAGTACATCTTAACCCATTTAGTAAATATTATCCACTTTTAACTTTAGGTTTTATATAAACATACTCCACCATCATGAATTTACAATTCTCTTTTCATTATAACATTCACACAAGTAATTTTTACCAATTAAATAAGTATATAACTTGTCTACTAAGAAGCTGAAGACATATATATTAATCTAGAATCTCCCCTGTTAGCAACTAATATGAAGGATATATGTTAACGTTATACTACTAATTAATTGCACAATATGTTATTAGTAAATTTTTTCTACCTCCATTTTCTTCTTATTACAAAGAATAGAATAACAATTGTGGTCGTGTTCAAAATAATAATAATAATAATTATGATTATTATTGATTTCTTTTTGGTTTTGTTCTCTTAACACCAGTAGAAATATAATATTCCTTCTCTAATATATTTAAAGTCATATTGGAGTAGCAGTTTGGGTTATTATGTTGTGGGTATAAAACCAAACATAACCCATTTAATTTTGGTCAACCTAAGCACAACTTGTAATTAAACTTATGCTGTTACAAATCAAAAACCAAACACAATCGACTAAATTAGAACGAAATTTATTATTAGCCTATTGATTTATATATCATATCAATTCACATATTTTAATTATTTAAAAATTTTAAATACTTTCAACTTAATTACACGACTTTAATCTACCAAACTCATTTAATATATAAAAATGATCAATTATAATATAGTCTCCATTGAAAATAAGTTTGATATAAAGTCTCACGAATACTATTGTCTCAAAAAAATCTCTTACATAAAAAATAATAAAGTTCATTGTCGGTTAAAATGAGTTTAATTCTAATGAGATCCATTTATTTAATAGGTTATAAGTGTTAACTTGACAGTGATCTAAATCTTGAAAAATAAATCCAACTAAAGCCATTAATTCTATATCATATCACTTTACTATGTTAACAATTGCCACCCTAATATTGTTAGTCAACCACTAAAGAAAACAACGTTCCAGTCTAGAGGTGGTAGTCGTTGACATAATCCAGTGGCAAAATATGTAAATGATATGAAATTAATGGGTTTGGATTAGATTGTATTTTGTTTGGGTTATCAACGGGTTAACATGTTAAACCCATTAAGTAAGTAGTAGTGTTTGGGTTGTATATCCCTACCAACCCACTTACCCATTTATAATTAAAAGGGTAAATATCATACATATTATTTTAAATTTTATTTTAAATCAATATTATTCTAATTTATAAAATGTGTTTAGTGGATTGAATTATACATTAAATTTAAAAGTTTTAAATTATCTCAAAGTTTTAAATAAGTAAGTATGTTTGGATTAGATCTTATTTTGCTTAGGTTTCAATTGGTTAATATGTTAAACCTGTTAAGTAAGTAAATTGGAAAATATCTTTTCATGGTTATGGAAAGTATTTTATCTGTCAACTAATCTTTTGTCTTGCAGGAAACTTTATTTATTTCCTATATTTCCAAGAATAGACGTGCAAGACTAATGGGAATCAAATATTGTGGTCAAAAGAAACAAAATGGGGAAGTTTCCTTCTTTGGTTTGATTCTCATTATTGCATATTTCTTTCTCTATCATTCACTTTGTAAACCCTCAATTCTTTATTTATGGCTTTCCCGGCAATGATTTGAGACCCTAAATGAACAATGAAACTGTTTAAGGTTGTAGCGAATCTTTAGAGATTGATTTAAACTCAATTGGACAATAAATAGAAGGGTAAAATGGTAAATGACATTAAATAATTATTTAGTGTGATTAGGGACTAAATTGAAAACAAGTTTTAATATTTAGGGTCAAATCAGAATTTAAGCTAAAGCTGAGGGTGAAAACAAAACTTTTCAGGAACGTGATCGTCATTTTTGGAATTGTTAGTGAAATAAATATGAAGCTTGGTCTCCATTTACACAAAATGAAGCCATTTTCATGACAAACAAACTCAAGCGGTGACAGACCGGAAAAATGACACAGAACCAAAGAGAGGTCGAGAGCGAGAGAGCGAGAGAGGAAGAGAGAAGTCGGCTAAGAAGAAGAAGAAGATCAAGCCATCTTCAACCTTTAAACTCAAGCCATTTCACACACAAAACAGAGGCAGAACCCGTGAGCAAGAGGCAAAAGTGGAGAGAAAGGGGTGTATTCGGCCATGTGAGGGAGAAGGTAGATCAAGTAATTCCACCCCATTTTCGAGCTTCCAAGCAAGTTCTCAAGACCTCCTAAGTTAGAGAACCAAGATTGATCAAGAAACCAAAGTAAAAATAGGTGAGTTTGTTCAATTTCGAAATGGTTCATTTGATGTTTGAGTTGGTGTTTTTGTTGAGTTTTTATGTGAGTTTTTATGGATGATGTAAGTTGAGTAATTTGTGACAAAAATAAGAGTATATTATATAGAGCCATTAAGGTTTGAGATGTTAGGGTTGTGCTGGAAAAACCCTAAAGTTTGAATGGAGATTTGTTTGGTTGAAATAAGTTGTAGACCAAGTGTTTGATGAAATGCCTAAGTGAATTAACATGGAAAATTTAGTGAAATAAGTTTGGTGTGTATTGGACCCATTAAAGGCCATAGTGAGGGGTATGTAATGCCATTGAAATTTGACGGTTTTAAGCATGATTCCATGTGGAATTCATGCTAGAAAAACCTATGGCAATCTTATAAAAATGTGAGAAAACCATATAGATAACTTTCCAAAGTTTGGTCCAATTGAAGGGCATTTTTGGTTTTCATGAAATGCCACTCTTTATATGCAATCTAATGACATAGATGAGTGTTATTAAGCATATTGAAGTTAGTGGAGAAGAGAATTAAGTTTAGAAACCAAAAGTGTAAAAATTACCTTGAAAAAGTGATGAAAAAAGTGAGGTTTCTTTTAGGTTTCATCACCCTATAGTTGGAATTTTTCATAACCATTTTACGGGTGACCTAAATGAGAGTTAGGGAGATGAATGGAGCAAAAACGAAGTGAAGAGCAACCCTAGGTTGGGTTGTGAATAGTGTTCGACCAAAGAGGGTGCTAAAAATGTGACTTTTCGTTTCGGACTCTAGAAAACTATTTCGGCCATGTGGGAATGTTCCTAGGTGAATATAAATAAGATTCATGGAAAGAAATCAGAATTTTGGAGCTCCGGTTAAGTAGAAATCAAGTAGGGAAGCTTTTTAGTGAAAAAGCGCTCTTTTATGGGTTACTTGAGTTAGAAGTTGTTTAACGAGTTTTGTAAAGTTAAATGTTGTGTATTTAAGTTAGAATGCAATGTGTAGGTGAAGAGGAAGCAAGCGGGGTAAGAGAAGGTCATTGAAGCTTTGTATACTAAGCTTGAGTCCAGGTGAGTGCTTCAATAAATATTTTTTCAAGTTTTTGCCTCTTTGAAATGTTTAAGCATTTTGAAAGTTTACATGAGATTTTAGAACTTGAGATAAATCACTTTGAGCTTTTTGAACTTAACAACATAATTTTGTGCTTGTTGCACTAAAAAAAAAAATGAGATTTGATGCTTGATGCATCCAGAAATGAGATTTGATGCTTAATGTGCTCAGAAAAGAGATTTGTGCTTTTTGCACTTAGAAAGTTAAAGCAAAAGAGATTTTCAAAGGCCATTAGTATACCCTCAGATTCCATTTTTAAGTTTTAGACCTGGCCGATATATCCCACATTAGTATGACAAAGTCCTAGGGGGGATGTGTCACTAACTTGGGGGGAAATCGAGTCTGTCGTGTCGCCTTTACTTATATGGGATATTATCTTGTGCTATGATTAGTGATGCAGAATTCCGTACATAGTCGTGAGATGTCTCAGATTGTGTCACAGTTGGTGTCAATTCAAAATCGCCACGTGACATTACCACTACGAGCGGCATAGTTAGTCGTCATGTGGTCAGAGCCTTTAGGGGTACGAATGGTGCTTTTACAAAGTATATCAAATACTTGAGATATTGAAGTAAACAAAAACATATTAAAGCTATATTGCAAGTTATAAAATTGTTTAGCATTTGTATGCTTTTAAATTTATGAGTTTTATACGCAGTTGGATGCATATATGAGTTTACAACTTATATATATTTATGCTTTACATTTAAATGAGCTTTAAATTTGAGAATGATTATGAAATAGAAATTTATACCTTCAAAAGTTTTAGAGGAGGTATTTTAGTAAATAAAAGTTTTAGTTAAAAAATATTATAAGCACTCATTGAGTTTCATAGCTCACAGTTTCCTATTTTTATTTAAAAACCTCCTCAGGTGTTGGCGTGGGTGGTAGAGAAGAGATAGCTCCTCCCGAAAGATTAGGTGGGCTTGACATGACAAAACTTCTACATATCTATCTTTTGCATATTTTGTAGCATTAATGAAGTTGTTTGTAACTATATTTTGAATTATAAATGAGTGGGTATTGACTTTTATGAGATGATAGTTTTAATTGTTTTTTAGAAAAAGCTTGAATTATGACTTCATGCTTTTGTTCTTGATGAAATGGATTTGAGATTGGAAATGTGATTTGATATACCTATTTGTGGTAAAGAAGTTAGGTTAAGATTGATAAAATAGTAGAAGTGTAAATTTTCTTTACAGGTTATTTTGAAATTGTCAAAATTACAGTCGTTATGCTGTCGGATTTTAGTTTTGAAAAATGAGTTGGATTTTAAATTGAAATGAGATTTTAGTTTTAAAACAAAACCAACCCAATCAATTTTTAGAAAAAGAGTTGAGTTAATGAGTTTAAAGAGAAAGTTTAAGGGTTTGCTCCACGAATTCCTCTTAACCCACCTAGTAGGGTTTGGAGAGGGATCCGTTGGAGTGTCCGGCGAGACCCTTCCGGATAAGAGTTTAGAGAGATCTGGATTGGATCCCGTCACACTTTCTAGAAATAACATTTAGGTTATTTTCTTTACAGACAAGGTGCGGTGCATATGGTTACATAAGGACAGAGAATGAAAGGTTGTAGTATGGATTTTTTGAGAAGCAAGTAGTGTGATATAGTTGCAGAAACTCTGAGAGTGCTTGCCATATTTTGTATGCAATTTAAAGTATAGAACGTAAGAGAGTTTATCTTACAAACTGCATGTATTGGTGACTCGGAGGTTCTCAACTCTAGGTAGTTTATTTGTGAGGTTTTTATGAGTGAAAACAATGCATATTTATTGAGAGATTGAGTGATATTCATTGTAACACTTAAAGAGGTTTGTTCTATAAATTTGTGTGCTAGACTTAAGCTTGTATGGCTTGAGAGTCGAGAGTAAGTGTTTGTTAGGATAACAAGATGTTTGACTATAGAGAGAGGAGGTAGATTCACAAGTTGAAGGGATTGTAAACTGTTGTCAGTTAAGAAGGCAAGGAAAGCTTGCTAAAACAACGTCAATGGAAATTCACTTCATCTTACGTCAATTTGAAGAGAAAGTCTTAGGTTGGATAAGATAAGTAGGTTGTACCTTTATGGTCATTAATACTTGATCTCTTTTGGGCAAGACCTTGTGGATGAAGGGTACTATCGAACCACATTAAAAATGTTCTTATGTTGATTTACTTTAATGCTATTTATTATTTTCGCATTATAACATGCAGTTGACATGTTATAACATATAACTAAAGTGACAAAATAACATATTAAGTCGTAACATTAAATAACCCAACAAAAGCAAAAATTAGATAGTCTACAACAAATAGACAATTTCAATATCAAAAACACACAATTTATTCAAGTATTCCTTACAAAAGCCAAATTAAAGATATAAAATCATGTCTGTATTTGACATGATCAATAGGCAAACCATGGTCGCCTTGTCTAGATCACAATTAGAGGAAGGTAAGGTCACCCTAAGCCAAGAAGGCTTGTCCATATGCTGAATAGAGAAATCAATCACGCTTTGGATGTCAACCACTTCCACTAGATTAAAGGCGACAGGTTCTTGCCCTTAGGAGACTTTAGAGTGAGTACTATTAGTAAAAGTTGGGAAGCCATGTTTAGGGGAACTATCAAAATAAGGGCTTCGCCGTGTGAAAGGGACTTGAACACGCTAGATTTGAGAGCCAACCTTTTTTGCACCACTTTGCTCCATCTAAGGGCTTTCCTTTTCAAGGACTGGGAAGACTGACTCATGTCTACACCTAAACAAAAGAGAACACACACACACACACACACATACATAACATATACACACACACACACACACATATATATATATAAAGAACAGAGAGGAAATATATGTGAGCAAAACTAGCGGGCTAGACTCAAAATGAGGTACCTATAGAGGAGGACATCTTTTGAGCCTAAACACTTCTCACTTTCGACACACTAGGAATGGCAGTAAGAGCCAACTGTTCAACGATGAGACTTATGATTGCTTCTTCTCGAGGCTTTAGCAACTCAAACTTTTTGTCCTAAAGGTCAAGCACTACAAGAAGTAGCAAAACTTGTTGGGAAAAGAGGAAGATCAAAGAAATGCAAATGAAGAAGAAAAATGAGGCAGAGACATTCGCTTATGATGGTTGTAGGAATCGGGAAAGGTTAGCCTCTTACTATGACAATGAAGCCTCACTTCCTGAAATGAAGAAATCATTTATAATACCGCTTCTTATCGCTTATGGGATGAAAGGGAATAGGGCACAAGGAAGAGTCCCAAGTGTGGAGATAATAACCCCTTTTTTGAAGAGGTTGCATTCATATTGAACAAACCATGGAGTTTATTGACTATGGGATTATTCCAATCACACTCACAATACAATATGAGGCAGCAGTGTGCGTACCTTTAGAGGTTAAGAACAAATTGTAAAGGAGCGGTGTCTAAGTTAATAAGGAGATTTTAATAAAATAGGTTGAGAGGAAAACGAAGACCATACTCTAGCTTTACAACAAATTATGCATATGATAACATGCGTTAAATGCTATCAAAAGTCTATGATAGCATTCAGAAGAACGTCATGTCAGCCCGTGTTATTAAAACTATTTCATCTTCTATAGCATTTTTGGTATGTGATATTGTTCAATCAAAAGTGCAATGATATATCTTATTACAACACTTTGACAAAGCTATTGTATCATCTTTTCAATAGCATTTCTTATATGTGATAATTATTAATTCAACTTGATACAATTTATCCTATTATAGCATTGGAAAAAAGTTATTTTATTATTAATTCTCATAGCATATTTAACATGTAATCTTTATTTCTTTAGTATGTTATTGTATATTCTATTATAGCTTTTTAAAGAAGCTATTTTATTATCACTTTAATAGCATTTTTAATATATAATACTTTTGTATTTGAAATGCGACAATATATATAGCATTTTAAAGTGCACTATATCGTACTATTTCTTTGATATCAATATAAATAAAATATTTCGTATTCAAATATTACACAAAAGAACTAATTGAAAACTAATTTTTATTAATACATGAAACTAATACATCATCATTATATTTTATGTAAAAATTATTCCCAAAAATGAATGTAACTGTATCATTTCAAGGAAAACAAAAAACCAACGACAACTTTCGACCATAATGCAATCCCAACAAGCTTAGATGTAGTTGACTAAATTGGAACCCCCTGCAATACAAATAAAATATAAATAAACTTGAATTGAAACGATTAATTTGAAAAAAGAAAGCTATAAAGACACATTAATTTCATTGATTATGTAGCTAATAATTCACCTTCTCTCTGATAAAGCTTAATAAAGCAATAGATAGATTGCACAAAGTAGTTTCTACTGCACTTGTGTACTCAATGATCTTAGTACACAATCAAGCAATATGTGAACATGTCTAATACTAACAAGCGGAGTAGGAAGAGACAAGAATATTCAGCTATAATGAACTCAAATTACTATAAGCCAAGTGAAACAAACAATCAGGATTAGTGAGACTGCTACTTGATTGTTGTATGCACTCCAAACAATATGGTTGATTTCTTCCTGCTGTTGTACACGTTTGCATTCTTTATCCTAAGAATTATTTTAAATAAAAAATATATTAAATATTTCTTAGCTAAGAAACAACATCACAAAATTCTACCACTAAAAGCTTGAGCCAAAAATGAAGAAATAAAAGATCTAAGCACAAATTTGTAGCCATTACACTCTGATGGATGAAAAAAAAAAAAAAAAGCAACCAAAAGGTAATGAAAACTTCGAAAATAATCACGTAATGCAAAACATTAAAAATTACAACTCTTTATAAGCTCTTTCATAAGGTCAACCATCATAGATATACATAAAAATAAGTGAATAATTTAAAGTTCACAGTTCATAAATCCTAAAGAATCCTCCTTTATACAATTGTCTTTATTAAACAAGAAATAGAAAAAATTTTATTGATGTCAACCAACACAATAAATTAGGAAAAAGAGGCCTTGAAGGCTGATTCCACACCTGAAAAAACAACACATAAAAATTAAAATTGTAACAATTCAAACCCCAAAAACTTATTGAGACATTTCATCTTATAGTTACTGAAATAACCATATAAAAGACATCCAATATACATACATGTTATTATCTCAAAAAAACATCCATACATGTTATGCAGTACACTATAATGTGAAAAGTGAAAGCAAACTTGACAAGCCTTATAAAATATAAAAATCAAATACCTCCTTTCTAAAACCTTTATCAATCCTTAGACTTATAGATCTCAGAATTTATCATTCTGCAATACCATGTTAGATTTGCAAATATTAACCTCAAATAAAATCCAAATAAGGTGCAGTAATAGAGATATCTATTAGAGGTTATATATATATATAATTAATTTCACAAGCCAAAAGATTGGACAAAAAAAATTAAAAAAGAAACACAATAAAGAATTGAATATTTATTTAGGTCTCAAGAACTAAAAGGCTTGAGACCTCTAAAGACGAAAAAAATTGACAAAAAATAAATAAATAAACTGAGAAAATCAAAGAAATCCAATATTTTGTTTATATCTTAAAAACTAAAAGGCAAAAGATATAAATAAAGTTGTGTGGGTTAGAGGTGAACATGGGATTCAATTTGATTTACTTGTTTTCTAGGTTGAATAAAAACAAAGTGACATTACAAAGCATTGAAAAAAAAAAAAAAAAGCATTAAGGATACTACATACCAATGGTCTCCTCTGTACACAGGCAATAGTTGAGACTTTTGCATCCTAATCAAAGTAGAATAAGGATGTTTAGATATCATGAAAGGAAATATTGGGCAATAGTTGGGAGTTTTTTTTTTTCTTTTTGAAATAGGCAATAGTTGAAAGTTGACTTTTCTAATTTTTAGTAATAATCAAAGCAAAAAAAGGATACATATGGCCGACAACAATTGTGAATTCCCGCTATAATTTTAGGGCTACAGCTTTTTTTGTACTTTACTCAATATTTTGCTTTTTATCAATTTTTAAATAGATTATTTTGTTACCATTTAATAGCATTTGTTTTGATTTGGATGTTGTAGCTTTTTTATTGTGTTGTCACAGCCACTTATGATTAATTAATTTTGTAAGTATTAATAGCAAACCCAATTTGCTATACATTTACCAAATGAAAGCTATTAAAAATAATATGTTAATAAAATGTAATAATTAACCATAAAATGCTATAATAGATAATAATTTCATTGCAATACAAAAAGAATGCTATCCTTTATTGCTATTAAAACCAAGATTTGTTGTAGTAACGACTACCTCCCCTTTGTGAAGGGTATAAAGGTCTTTCCCAAGGGTAAGGAGCTTCATATGTACCGAGTTAGGAATGCTATACTAGACTTAAAACTTTTCAAGTCCTCCTCGGTCAAGACTGACCATTGACCATGGAAGAAATTGACACTAATGGAGCGCTTTAGACTTAAGGGTTCAGATTTAACCAAGGGAACTTTGACTCTCAACGACTTCAAGTACAAGGATGAATGAGAGTAGTGACATCGGAACCTAGGTCATCTACATTAATCAAGGAAGATTTCCTCCCTAACCTAACCTCTTAAGTCCCATGAGAAAGGGTCGAAACCCTTTCGAGAGGGGCCTAGTCGACCCTATAAGTAGTAGCATCAATATGGAACTCTAAAGAATGACCATCACTAGGGGATAAATTAGTAAAAGGTAAAGAAGATGAGCTTTAAGATCCTTTTGAAGCAGCCATGAAAAGAAAGAAGGCAAAAGGAAAATAGGGCGAACAAGCCAAAAGAACTCGAGAATGAAACAAGCAAAAAGTTAAAAGATTACCTAAAGTAGACCAAATTGAAGAGGGAAGAGTAGCAAACGAGAGGAGTGGAAAAATGGAAAACAAATTCAAAAAAATATCGTGTAATCTACCCTAAGAGCAATAAATGAGATTGGAAAGGAAAGAGAAATAAATGTTAATGAAGACAACTGACGATTGATGCACATAGGTAAGCACAGGGGAGAGAAAAAAGAGCCAAAGATGACAGTGTCGTACCTGGATAACTACAACATGAAAATCGACATGCAGAGGTCATGTCGATCTTATTTGTTCTAAGTGCAAAATTGCGTTATAAAAAGGGAAATTATATAGGATTCACAAATGGTGGGCTTTTACAATAAAAATGATAGCAATTATAAGGGCTAGAAGCCCAATTAAGGAAAGACTAAGCTCAAGACTAAAAAAATCCACTTTGGGCCAGTGCATCACTTTTTCACCTAAAGTGAGGGGCTACTGTTTAAAGAAAATTTAACATCCTAAAAATCAATCGAAAATTGGTCAAGGCAGCTCTAAATCAATTGGTCCCTTCAGCTTAATTGAGGAGGGTTACCCAAATCTTCAATAATTTCAAAGAACAGGCCCGTGAGGGAGATAAGTCCAAAGCAAAGCCCAAGCCTGATCACTCCCTGAGGGAAATAGACGGGAAAGGGTCGAGTTACCCTAGCAAAATAAAGGGAAGTGAATTTTAAAAGAGAGGTAAACCATCAAAAAAGGAGTCAATCCCCTCTGACCAGCAAATCTTCTCGACATCACTTAAAGGACAACCTCAACGCTTGGCACAACATTGAGACAGTGCAGGCATAACAAGCTTCAGCGAAAGGAAAGGCTCACAGCGCTCTACTGGTCCTCAAAGTCATGCCAGCTAAGGAAAGGGATATACATATTCTCTACAAACAACCCCTTAAAAGGAAGCAATAAGGGCTGGAAAGCAATGGAACACAGAGGGAACAGATGACAAGAGGCAAAGATGTCAGCGGAGGGGAAGTTGTTAAGAATTTGGCCATATCAGGGGAAAAGAAAATGACCGAGCAAGCCCCCAAGGCACAAGGAACAACATATATAAAGAGATCATTTTTCATTTAAGAGGTAAGTTTTTCAGGAAATAAGCATGGAACAGACTAATATGTGAGAAAACTTCCTTGGGAAGGATATTCATAAATATTAGACCTTGTTCTAGGCTCATTTTCATATTATTGTGCATCCTCTTTCCCTTAATAACTCTTCAAAATACCTTTCAACTTCTAGTCAAGGTGAGCTTCCCATACGAAAATCATCTAAATTGAGCGTCGGAGCGTTTTCACTGGTGAAACACCGACGACCCCTGACCCCCATTTCCAGTCTTGCACGTATAACCAAGAAAGGGATGAATGAAGGAAATATGGGTTACGTCGACCCTAGGAGCTAGAGGCCCTTGTCAACAAACCAGTCTGTAACATCTACAAAGCTACCCAGGAGTTCAAGTCCCTTGATTATAATAGTTTGTAACATTTGCATCAGAGGCCCTATCCCTTTAGCAGTTAAGGGATTAGTTCAGAAATTATTTCCTTAGGTTTAATCCAATTAGAATTTTAATGTTATTGTTGATATAACTCCTTGCGGACAATTTTTGCATCAACACCTTCCAAGCTTATATATCCTTTCATATGAATTACTCAATATATAAAATCCTATCATATATTTCATATGATATTATTAGTATAGTTATTTTTAAATATTTAAAATTAATTTAGACAAAAAAGTGAGATAACACTGATTTGGACTCACAACTTTAAGAGCCCATTTGGCATGAGGAATTGAATTAGATTATTTAATGGGATTAGAATGAATAGGATTAAATTAAGTTGTTACTCTATTATGTTTGGTGCAATTGAAATTAGATTAGAATAGTATTGTCCATTTGCTTGAAACAATGTGAGATTCGTTAATGTATGATTAGTTTAAAGTAAGTTTTGAATATAATAAAATTAATTTAAATCAATTTCATAATAAATAAAATCATTCAATTAATTTTTATTAACATTTTAAATTATATTTAAAAAATAAAATTTTAAAAATGAAAATAAAATTATTTATAAATAATTTAATATGATATTTTGTTTTAATTGATGTTAAAAATATTATTTTTAGGTATTCTCAAAAAAATATATTAAATTAATTAGATATATATATTTATTATTTAAATATCATATTTAATAAAATAAATGAAAATAAGAAAAACAAAATGGGAGGAAGGAGGGTGGGACTAATTAGTCCCAACATAGCAGGATAAAAGAGGAGGTGATATCCTTACCCCAATCCCATTCAGTCATTTGTAACAAACAAGGTTCAAGGATGTACATATAAGGGTATACCATTAGACCAAACGATGATGATGATGATGATTATTATTATTATTATTATTATTAGTTTTGTGTGAGAGAGGTTTAATAGGTAGACGTTATGCTTCACTAAATGAGCTCTAACCAATGACTATTTCTTTTAGAATTTAATTTAATAAAGTTGAACTGAATCATTATAGAGTTATTATCATTTTCCCTCTGATGATTAATGAATCATCATTTTCTCCTATTGATTCAAGAAACATCATTTTACCTATTCTTTTGACTTAAGTTAATATTATTTCAAGGGGTTTTTTAATCTTTTCCAAATCATCAAAGAGGACAATAATAATTCATCAATTGTTAAGGGTAAAACGATAATAACTCATAATTATATTTTTGATCAAAAACAAATTATCTAATCAATTTCTAATAAAATTAGTAACATTAATTCTTTTGGGCACTTTACTTATAATGCATTTAACGTTGAAGTTATTAAAATAATTGGAAAAATCCTAAAAACAGGCTATAATTTGGAAAAATCTCATTTTTTCTATGCTAGCTTCATTTTTACCGAAATCCTCTTGACATTAAAAAGTAAACAAAAAAGTGAGGTCTGACAAATGCAAACTGAAAAATGACTGTTTTGCCCCTACATGTGTTATTTTAAATTGCAATGACAAATTTACCCATTAAGATGACCTTTTAATTGCAATGATAAATTTACCCCCTAAGATGACAGTTGTATTTTCCCCACCAATAAAAACACCCCCTGTCCCCACTTCTATAAAAAAAACTCCAAACTTGTCTCTCATATCAGACTAGCATGCCAAACTCTTTCTTTTGTTCTCTCATATTTTTCAAATAATCTCTCATCAGAACATCAAAACAACACCAAAAAAGTAAAAACCATGGAATCAACAGCAAGCTCAAGATGCAATATCAATGGAGAAGTAAAAAGGTTTAAGAACATAAGGACCCAACCTTCTTGTCATGAGGACAGAAGCATAATACATCAAGAACCATTATTATATTAATCTATACCCTTTTATTTAGAGTTCATGAATAAAACAGAACTTAACAGCAACCCCAATAAATTGAAAGACAACAGTACACAATCTGTCTTCCATGTACGTGTAAGACAAAATTTTCAGATGAATGAACCTTCAACATATAATGCCTTCATGATGATCTATTGTTCAAAAGTAGAGCACCCAAAATGATCAAGTAAACACCAAATCTGCATCAATTATACAGGCTAGAAGATATGATAATCAATGGTACATGTTTATGGTTTATTCACAACAACATCAACATTGGTGAGCACCTCTGCTGCGGCATGCACTGATCGGTCTTGGTTGAATGAAAATCATCACAAACACTAGCTTTTGGTCGTTGACATTGTCACAATCATCGGTATCATAGTCCTCATCAGAATCATCACCTCTCTTCAAATTTAGTGATCTTCATTACATCCGTTGATTCATTGTCATCTAAAATCTTCATGAAGGCTAATATATCTGAAAATTGAGCAAACAAATGATAAGCAGGGATGTAGGGCCGTGGGGGCTAGGGTTTCAAGCCTACCCTAGCCCCTAAAAATAATTATGTTATATTTATTTTAAAATTACACAGATATATATATTTATTGTTGAATTGATGATTAAAATATATGTAATAGAAAATCGAATGGAGTGTGTGCGTGGCATGTAAGCGAATGTACAGTATTGATAGGTGATAGGTTGAAAAAGGTGATTAATAGATAGGATGATAGAAAAATAAATTGTTATTATATAAATCAAAGTATGCAAGAGTGTTCAATAAATGGGAAGCAAGTTTATGGACTAGTGTTTCTAAAGTACAAGCCAATTTGCAAAGCTTTAAGCCTATTTATAGACAGTAAGAGTCGATTTCCAAGGTCGACACTTCAATGCCAATTACAACAAAAATTCATTCTTCAATATTTAAAGCTTCTGGATTTTCTTGATAAGGAAGAATTAAGCTGCTATTCTGGATCAATCCAAAATGAAGTTAAATTAACGAAGCTTGTAGGTTTACTTAAGGAGAAAGAACTGCTCTATTTTTCTTATCAATCTAAAATGTCCATCACTGCCTTTAATATATATATATATATATATATGTTTCATTTATTATTTTTTGTGAATAAAAAAATACATATTTATTCAAAATCTTATTTATATTTATATTTTTATTCAAATGTTGTATACGTAATAAATTTATTTCATGCATCAACTGTAAAATTTTATTTGAGTTTTCCATATTTTATATTTTTTTTAAATCATAAGTTGTATAACATATTATTTAAATTTAATATCTTTGGTGTTTTTCCTAACATACGTTTTAATTTGAAGTGTAGTAGTAATTATGAATTATGATTATCAAAATGTAAATTTTCTATACTTAAAGAAGGATTATTGATGTTATAGCATTAACTATAATTCTTATTTGATAAATTTTATTATTTAAATATTTTGTTCAATCTTTTTATTTTTATTTTTGCTAACATATTCATTTAAAATATAACTTTTGAGGGGTAAAACTTATTATATCTCTTTAACTAGGCATGTTTATATTTTTTAATTTATAAAATATTTTCATACTATTAGAGTTTATTTAAAAAATTTATTCTAACCCACCCTAATATCAAATCCTAGCTACGTCCCTGATGATAAGTAAACCTCAGAGTTCATATTACGTCACCATGCATTTGACTTGATAAAAGCAAACACGATTGTATATTTGTATTGCATGTTATATAGAATGCATTCATATAGTCAGTGTAAAATTACCTAATTTTTTTAATCGTGTTGTATGTTACATCATCAACTAAAGTCGCATTATACACTACAAGAAAATAGCTCAACCATATTGGGCAATGCCCGGTATGGCTGACTATCCATACCGAGCGCTCTGTCCAGTATGGATACTGTCAGTATGCTAGTGTCAATATCCATACCGGGCACCAACCCGGTATAGATAAAAATATCTCTACCGGGCGTGTGCTTGATATGGAAACTGTTTGAATATATATAAAAAAAAAACATTTATATATATATTTTTACAAAAATATATATAATTTAATAGTAAAAGAAAATTTCCAACATACATCAAATCCCATTAATCAAATTTCATCATACATCTAAAATTCCTCAAAATCCATATAACACAAACTCAAAATTCCACAATTAGTTTCAAACAAAAATAAAACAGCCAAATGAAAAATAAAACACAAAAAATAAAATAAGCTACAAAAATAAATCAAACCCAACAAAAATGCAAAAACCAAATAAAAAATAAAACCATCACTCACATCTAAATCAAATCAAATAGATCAAGTGTTTTTTACAAAGTCCAGATCTCATTGACAAAGAATACAACAGAATAAGAGTAGATCGGCGAAGAGATGTCGTACCGCCATCAGCTGTGAATGACAATCGGTGGCAGATTGGAGGGAAAAAGAACAAGAAGATAGGGAGAACAAGAAGAAGAAGAAGAAGAAGAAGAAGAAAGAGAGACCAAAAGAGGTGATCGGATGGCCAGATGGAAGAAGCAGAAGAAGATAATGATGAAGAAGAAAAGGAGAAGAAGAAGAAAAGAAGGGGAGAGAAGAGATACCGGGCAAGGTGATCGAGCACAAACGGAGCGACGAACTGCGTGTTTGGCACCGACGAACGGCGTGTTGGTCGGTCGACGAACGGGGGTGGCGACTAGGGTTTGGGTGAGAGAGATAGCAAGAGAAAAAGAAAGTAGAGAGAGAGAGAGAATACAAAATGGTGGGTGTGGTCTGGGTGTGGTCGACCACACACCAAATTAAAATTTTTCTATAACGATTATTGGCTACTTTGATTTAATATTTTTAAAAACCAAGTTTTGTACGTGTTGCTTATGATTGAGGAGATAGTGCAACTAGCAGGACTTCTAGTAATAGAAATGTTGGCTTGCTGCTAGCCTGGCTGCAATGACATTTTTCAAAAACTAACCAGCAGCATGTGTTACCAGACAACAAGGAGATGCAAACGCAAAATACTTGTTGGTAGAGTTGATATTACAGATAATTGATATACAAATGCACTTGGATGGTAGAAGACCCTAGTTCTTTATCAAAATTCATTATAAACGAATATCAATCGTGGAAATTACTAAAAGAAGCCACGTTATAAATATGAAATTTATTTTTAGCTCCAGCCTAATTTTAAATTATTTTTAATCTACAAATGAAAGTATTTATAATAGGTGGCTCTAAAAACAAAGAAACTTTCAACCTCATCTAACAGGTCATTCATACATATAGAGAGGAAGACCAACTTTTATAAGGAGAAATTGACCCTACTGACGACCACATCTATAGACAATGTCGGCAACCTTCATGAATGCAGCCTTGCTCAAGAAAGATGTTGGACCACTGTGAACCACCATACCGTCACTGCAACCCCATAGGTTTATATGTGTGTATATATATATATATATCTTACAATTTTATAAGAATGATTATAATTGTAAATATTTTTAATATAATTTAATATCTAAAATTTAAGTTCAAAAATTAAGGAAATTATAAGAGTTTAAAATACATTATTAAATATAATCTCATAAAAATATTACAATTAAAATTTATATATGTAAAAAGTTTAGTAGTGTTGGTCCATGGGCTAGCCTAATAAAGTACCGATTTGCATTGGTTTATGTTGGCAAGCGAATCGTGTTGGACTATGCCAGTCATTGTTGTACCGTGTCTGGCACGACCCATGGCGGTGTGACTTGAAATTGTGGGCCGCCCGACACACCCATTTTACGCGTCTAAGTGTAATCACTTTGACTAATAAAATTGAATAATTTTGTTGCGATGGAAAATCAGTGAAGGGATTTCATATTGGGTGGCTCCATCGCCAGCAAAAATTTTTCTTCTTGTACCCATTTACCTGCTATATCCATACTAAAAAATTAAAATTATAATTCACTAAAAAATTAAAATTATAATTCTTACTTCTTACACCCTTCAAAATTCCAAAACTATCCTTGTATCGAGGAAAAGATTTCATATTGGGTGGCTTTATTGCCACCCAAAATTTTTCGTGCTATACCCATTTACTTGCTATATCCATACTAAGGAATTAAAAATAAAATTTTTACTTTTTATATTCTTCAAAATTCCAAAACTATTCTCGTATATTGTTTATAATTTTAATTATTTTTTTGAAAAAATTTCACTTAAGTCCCTATGTTTTGGGGAAATATTACTTCTTTTATTCACGAATGCATTTTTAGTTCTCATCATCCTTAACGATCAATAAATTCATTAAATTGGTCTTTCCGTTAGTTAATTGTTAGTCAAAATTAATAATTGGAGGGATATTTTGGTCATTTTCTTTTCTCTAAATATTTGATTAACAAGTGTACAGTAGAGATTTAATAAAAACTCTATAAGAAAATAATAAAAGAAAAAGATCTCAACCATCCATCAAATAGTGGAGATTTAATGATAAAAGAACTAAATTCATAATAAATAAAAAATTTTAAACACAAAAAAGATTTTTTTTTTTTTTTTAAAAAAGAAGACAATAAGATTTTTAAAACAAAATGAAAAAAATTAGTGTAACTTAAAAAAAAAAACAAAAAATCAAGGGTGGCGATTTAGATTAGACCTCCACCATCCATCAATCTCCACCAACCACCAACCATCAATCCTGTCCTTCCTTTCTCTAGCACTCAACAGAACTCCAAACATGAACCATTGCTAACTTTTTTTTTCTCTCTCTCTTTCAAATTCATCAAGCCACATGAAAACCATAACAAACCAAACACAAAAACCGCGCTGCCATCTACACCTTCGTTGTCTTTCGCTCCACTTCCAATTCCCTCCATGTTCGCGTCATGCCATCGCTTAAGGTTTCTAACCTTTACTCCCTCCTCCACTTCGATCATGACAACCTATAAAGAGAAATTTGGACCACCATCTCTAGGTAGAGATAGAGGTTTGAGATAGTGGCTCCATCTTTGCCTAGAGATGGAGATCAAACCACTATTTCTATGCAAAGATGGTGGATTGATTTGGGTAAAGATGGGGGTCCATCTTTACCCAAAAGTGGAGGTTGAACCTTCATCTCCATATGGAGATGAAGGTCTGATCTAAGATGCTGATCTAGTTGAATGACCTAGTCAACCAAATCGTTTGAGGTTCTAATTGAGTCAAATCACCAGATCGGCGGTTGATCTGGTTCAACCAAATTTAGGAATTATTTTTAGCACTTGTTTTAGTTGATCATTTTTTTTTTTTTAGTTTTCCTTTTGTTTTGTTTTAAATTTTATTTAATTCATTTTGATCTCTACCATCCATCAATGAGATGGATGGTGGAGATCTTTTTCGTTTTTTTATTTTTATATATTTTTTTACTTATTTTATTTTATGAGATAGAGATTTATTATTATTTTTATTATTATTTAATTTTAATTTTGTTAAAATAAGAGTAGAATGATAAGGGTATTTTGATCTTTATATAGATTCTGTTATGGTAGACTATCAATTTGTTGGTCAAACGAACTAATTTGATAAATTTATCAAACTTTAGAGATAACGAGAACTAAAAATGCATTCGCAAACAAAAAAGTAATATTTCTCCAAAACTTGGGATTCAAGAGAAATTTTTCCATTCTTTTCTCGCCACAACCATTTACAATACAATGCTAGTAATTCTTATTTTAATTTGATTTGTGGATGTTTCTGATAAGATTTATATGAATTGTATCTAGAATTTTCTTCATACTTCTTCTAAAATGTTCTTAGCTCTCTCTCATTTGATTTTCTTCTTCTTTCTCATCTCTTGTTCAACTTCTTTTTTTTTTTTTTTTTTTTCTATTTATGTGATTTTTTTCATGGCTTATTATTATGATGATTGGAATGATGAGACTACATTATCAAAAGAGAAAAAACACACAAACAAAAGGACTATGAGACTACATATTTGATTTTTAGATATGTTAATAACAAAGGTTTTCTTAATGTTGGATATGTGTACAATGAAATGTCTATGTAAAGACAACTCTAAACAATAAAAATCATATTTGTATTTCATTTATTTTTGTTTTCAATTCAAAAAAAAAAAAGAGACAAATAATAGAAGTTAATATATATATATATACATAGTCGGGGAGGGGGAACCAAATTAATGAAAAACTACCCATACCTTCGACAAAGGTGAATTTAAACCCTTGATCTCTTAGAATTAAGGGAGATGCTCAATCATTTCTATCAAAAGACGATGTGCAATAGAAGTTAAATATATATATATATACACGTACTTGAAATTCATTAAATTAATACTTTATTCATTATTTATTTGAATATATGTAAAAGTTTATATTTTTTAATTGTGAAACTAGATTTTTTTTTCTATTAGGGTTTATAGATTGGATTTACAAATTATGAGTGTAGAAAGTAAATTTAGATTTTTAATTATATAGTCATATAGTTTTAAGTAATTGGTAATAAAGATATATTGGTAATAAAGAATTTAATAAGTATATTTGGGGAAGTAAGAAGTTATATTTGAATGTTGTTATATTTGGGGAGCAAAGTTACTAGAAAGTAAGAAGTTTCTAGCAATTCAAATTCAGGCGCACTTTAGTTGAGAGATTGGCCTTTTTTTTTTTTTTTTTTAAATTAGTATTAACTAAGTTGAGAGATTGTTGACTACTCAAATTCAGGCACATATTGTGGCCTCAATTATTGAGAATGATTCTTTGTTTTAAACAAACCTGCCGTTGGAATTTTACAATACATATTAGCAAATACAATCTTTGCTGCATGTATACAAGTGTTATGTTCCAATCTATTAGAAAACTATTAATGTCAGTCTAAATTATCAATTGGAAACAATTGCAACAAACTACTGTTTACAACAATCTTGTTCATGTTCATGCAGGAGTTTGCTCTGGGTGTAGGACATTGGTTTCTCTAATTCTGCTAAACAGTTTCTTGGAGAGGTACTCTTGCGCAAATTTCAATCCTGCTTGGAAAACTTTTCTGAAGTTACAGTTTTTGAGGACATGCCAGTTTCGGTGCATCAGACAAATGTAAAGAATTGCTAGAGCTAGAGATGATGAGACTCAGCTGATAAGAAACAGACCGTGAAATCTATCAATGTTGAGAGGCTTCACATTGTTTAGAGTTTCATCAGAGGTAAATGGCGATGGAAATTTATATGATGCACCTTCGATTGCATTAAGTGTACCATTCGCTCTTAGTTTTGCAATGGCTCTTGACATATCTTGCACCAATGGAGAACCTTTACGAAAAACCTGAAAATTCAGTGACAGAAAAGGAAAAATGTCATCTGAGAAAAACAAAGCAAGCATCACCGATCACATCCATTTAATAAGCTTTTGCACTTATCTTAAGATACTTAAATGTTGTACTATCCGGAAGGACCACGACATTCTTTACCCCAGCTTCAGCAACCATGTTGCACAAAGTCATGCGCTCTTCCATCTGTCCAACAAAAATATGATTAGAAGAACAAAATTTGTAGGCAACTAACGAGTAATTAATAATTGCTGACTAAAATTTGATATATATAACCTAATGGCCTTGTTTAGAAGTACATAAACTGTACTTACAGTTGAACGTTCAACAGTCAAGCCGACGAACTCGATAGCTTTATAGGCTGCACCAGCCACAGATATTTCCCCAATTATCTGCAAAAGGCAATCAAACTTTAAGAAAGAACACAAAAGAGAAGGACCATTGATCTAAATTCCGGTAATTATTGTAACATGCAAACTCTCCACAAAGGATTTTGGGGGCATTTATTGTCAGAAAAAGATATTAGGCCTAACTTCACCACAAAAACTAGCTCATGAGTAGAGGCTTACCCTCACCTAACAAACCAATGCAAATTCACTTCTTGACAAAAAATGATCTTAGGTCTAACTCCACCACAAAAGCTAGCTCATGAGTGGAGATTTACCCTCATCTTATAAACCAAATGCAAATTCATTTTTTTACTTCTTCAACCCATGTGGACTATCTAATACTCTCCCTCCACTCGTCAGCACCTACACCCATGCAACTAAATTCGAGCCATGCATAGTTAGATTGAACCCAATCCAAGCTCTGATACCATATCAAAAAAGGATCTTGAACCTAACTTCATCACAAAATCTAGTTCAAGAGTGGAGGTTTACCCTCACCTTATAAACCAATGAAAATTCACTTCTTCAACCAATGCAAGACTTACCAATACGCAACATTAACTATCTACTTTATAGTAGACAAACAACATCCAATACACAACAGCCATTGTAACACTTTATACACAAAAAAACATTAACTCATGTCACAAAATATACTCATATCACAAAATTCATAAACAAACATTATACAAACTGTTTCAGTTATATATTTACAAACAAACATCATACAAGCTGTTTCGGTTGTATATTCACAAACAAGCATCATACAAAATTCACAAACAAACATTAAACAACTTGTATATTTACAAACAAACATCATACAAGTTGTTTGAGTTGTATATTCACAAACGAACATCAAACAAATTTATTTACACAAGTCAAAGATGATGGCTGCTGTGACACAAAATTCGCAAACAAACATTCAACTCATGAAGAAAAGATGAGAGATTGAAGAAGAGATTGAAGAAAAGATGAGAGAAGAGAAAAGAATGACTTACATGAACTCATGAAGAGGAGAGAAGTCGGAAAAAGAGGCTAAAATTGATGAGAGGAGAAGATCCGATTGCCGGATGGTGGTTGGAGTCCAGTTTTGGGAGCTGGGTGATCGGTGTGAGGAGAGAGACAGAGACAGGTTGAGGAGATGTGAAAACGAGTGAGAAAATCGGCTGGAACCCTTTTAAATGACTAGGCGCACCGTTAGCTTCAGCACTTCCCCCAGTGAGGCACATGTCTCATAGAAGTCACATAGAAGTCACTTTGTCGGTGAGGCGCCAACCGGTCGCTTTACGACGCCTCATGCCTAGGTGCGGTTTTTCAAATTATGAGTGTTACATTGCATACACCATTGTAATCAGGGTTCCCCTGCATATTCATAGAGTAATTTTCATTCTTTCTCAATAAATTGGGAATTTATTTATTTAGTTGCGAAGTAATTTTATAGAATAATTGCATATTCTTTCTCAATATTCATTGGAGCAATAAATTACTAACTGGCCCTAAAGTAAAAAGAATGACAAAGCCATGCCTTAAAATTATTAAGATCTTTAATATCATAGAAGTACTTGATACATTGCTCTGTGCAAAAATCTCTCAAGATATCAACATTACGATTTGCACGTTCATCACTTCTGAATATAAAATGACCAGGAATGATAACAATGCTTTTCAGGGTCCCAAACCTTCAAGAATAAAATAGTAATGTAGACATACAGCATCTGACAAAAAGCAAACACATACACAATAGTGGGGAGAGAGAGAGAGAGGCATAGAAGTTATCAAACATTGAATAAAAGATGCTTTTAACTAGGCTGAAAGCAAGTTATAATAAAGGATATGAGCAAAAAGAAAAACAAATTATTTTGCAACTAAATAAATAAATTCACATGAATATCAAGGACTAAATTAATCATGTTGTTCTATGAACATCTCACCCAAACTAAATCAGTCTTGCATTCCCATATACTCAGAAGGATCATGGAATTAAGGATTAAGAAGAGCACAATACATACTTGAATACTCCATACGAACTATGAAGCCATCCGATAGTTACAAGAAACTGAAACCATGCTATAACCCCATTTAGCATTACGCTAAGCACTAGTAAACAGGGAAATCTAACTTATGCATACAATCAATAAAACAAATAAAATCATTTTGCAAAAGCAAAAAACTTACAACAAACCTCAATATCCTGTCACTATAATCAAGCTCAATTAAGCAAATAAATCATACTACCGTCACAATGAATCACAACAATGCCAAAACCCAAGTGATTGAGGCATCATTTGATCTATACATTTCAATAAAACAAATAAACCATGGATAATACAGATAGAGGTAATGAAAACATTAATACCTTAGCATTTTTTGGCCGAATTCTTTCTTGAAAAAACCAATGGAACCAGGGCCACAAGCATCATGGGTCATCAACATTTCAACATTAACACATACAGAGCCAGTATCTCTCAGTCAATGACATTGCAGGTTTTACCTGTAAATCAATATGATTACAATTTAAAACCAACAAATCAAACTAACCAAAACTATATGAAACTACTGAGTGAATAGAAGGAAATTAACAGAGCCAGTGGTGGCAGGCCTGTGTTCGGATTTCTGACGAGCCATGACCGATTTGATTTTCATTGAAATTGCCGATTTTTTTGCTTTTGTGAATCGAAAACTGTGATGTTTAAGCGACACAAATGCTTCTGTTAAATGCAAATAGTGAGTCAGAGAATCGTTAATAAAAGAGTACGGAGAATCAAGAAAGTCACTCGATTGGCGAAGAAAGAAGAAACAGTTGTGACAAGCTAAAGCAATGATCCTTGCAAGGGATAGTGAAACATAACTGCAAATAATTAACCAAAGAAAAAAAAAAAAAAGCAAACAAAAAACAAACTAAGTTTATGCACTGACAGAACAGCATTAATCACAATCTCTACTTCACATTGCAAATCAACATAACTGAATCAAAACCATTCAAATGACAAAACAGTCTCTGAAGTGATCTGTACCAGGAACAGAAACAATTACAAGACTCAAGAAATAAGTTTGTGAAATGTAATTATGATTGTAAATATGGAACCAACATTTCTTTTTCTTTTATTTTCTTTTTAATTAATTTTAAGTCCAAGTCTGATGTGTGTCGAAACAAAAACAAAGCTTAGAAAGATGTTTTAATTATAATAGTGATAAATATACAACTAGAAGTAAACAATACCCATGTAAAAGGTGAAGATGGTATATTTTACTTTTCAAGTTGTTTGGTGCCTGAATAAAGCTCCTGCAACAAACTCAGTCTTCTAATACATTTTACCTACGTTGCTATAAACTTGAAGGAATTGGATCTTCAGGTTGATTGTGATGAGGGATCAGTCTTTGGACAACAGGAAGAAATTGGCACATATCACTAGGGAGGCTACCAGAGAGCCTATTAAAGGAAAAATCACTCGTACCCGAAGATCACTAGTTGAAGATGGTTGTAGGCTTGGTCCCTGAAATCAGTTGGTTACCATAGAGATTGCATATCTCCAGGTTAGTCAAATTGCCTATCTCTTCAGGAATATTTCTTCCTAGAATATTATTCCACAATAGAGAAGGTACAAGATTTGAAGTTTAGGCAAAAAGCCAAACCAAAATGGAATATCTCATTGAAAACTGTTGTATCCCAAGTGGAGCTATTCCAATCTGCAGGATCACTAGCCCACAAGCAAAGAGCAATGGAAACTGTTGTTTCTGAGAAGTAGTTGAACAAGGAATGAAAGATTGTGAGAGTCACTGAGGTAAGATTCAAGGCTCTGAGCCTATGACTCTGTTGTTTTGAGAATCACACGTAATCCCCTGCCCATTAGAGAATGAAACTACTTCTAAAAAATCTTTCAACTTAATCTGACCTCAATGAGTCTCACAAATCTTTCATTCCTTGTTCAACTACTTCTCATAAACAACAGTTCCCATTGCTCATTAATTGTGAGCTAGTGATCAGTACATTAATAATCTTTGTTTCTATTGTGGAATAATTATCTACAATAAAATAAATGAAAGATATGTGAAATACAGGGACATTTAGTTTTTGATTATTATTCCACAATAGAAAGCAATTGGAAGACTCCTTTGTTAATAACCCACTAGATCTCTCTTCTGCTCATGTGTAAAGCTTTCTGATTGGTTTGTCTCTCTTATTTCTGGAAATGGATTCAAAATTTGCATTAATTTCTCATAAAAGGAATGAAAGCCAAGCCACTACAAAAAATAAGGAATGAAAGCCAAGCCACTACAAAAAATAATCCACAAAAAGAACAAAAATTTTACTTACAGTTTCCAATCCAAGTGACTGCCGTATGAGAATTAAATTGATCTTCTTTTGGCAGAAACATGAATCAGATCTGATATCCGGTAAAAAAATCATAATTAAAGCAAAACCGTTCCAAAAATTATATTGTCACCATGTGCAAAGAATTCACTAATAGGTAAATCGGTATTTAATTTGAATGTAACATCAAGCTTACCGAGGTTTTCTCAAACAAGTAGAAATGGCAAACATATTCCCTGCATATTTGTGGTGCCTGCAGAACCAAGCACCGAATTATAAAGTTATAAGTAGCAGTCAGGGATCTAAGAAAGTGTCATGTTACCTTTACTTGGGCAGTGTTTCTAGTTGATGTAAATTTCGAGCAAGAGTAAACTTGAATATATGTCTCAGCCTAAGGCAATATCCCACCCCTAGGTTGGTAAGATTTTGAAGGCTTAAAAGATGTATAGGACCCTTTTAAATGACTTGAGGTTCTGACATAGAGCTCAAGATTATCATCTCCAAATTAGGTTAATGGCAAGACCTTCAAGGTGAAATATCACTTGTACTGATCCACAATAGCCAATGTATGATAGTTTCAAATGTTCCAAGCCACTTTTCATGAGAACGAACAAAAACTCATTGAAAACAAAAATAAAAAGAGAAGGTTGACCACATCGAGTGGAGGAAAATGTTATCCCTAAAATGCAATTTATAACAATCAAATGATTAATATATTCCTACAAAATTTTGATCAAACAGAAGAAACAACCACAATTTTTCAACAATCAACAATGATAAGATGTGTACATGAACAAAAGCTCTCTAGTACAGGAGTTCAGGTCATGTGGGTTCATTACAACCTAAGCTCTTATTGTTTTTTGTTTCCAATACACAAAGAAGCGTAAGATATGAAGAACCAAACAACTCCAAACATATCATTATATACACATACCCTCTTGCTTAGAGTTGAAGAATAAAACATACCAAACAGCTCCAAGAAATTGAAAAAGAAGAGCACACAATCTGTGTTCTATGTACATATATGACACACCAAACAGCTTCAACATAATGTCTTCATGTATAATTTAAAAGTGGAACACCCAAAAGTTAAAAAGAAACTGAAGATAGAGACATATATAATGCGGTAGCAGCCATGATAGAGCTTAGGGTGGCGCGATTTACTCTTTTCATTTTCCAGTATATCGTGGCAACATTCGTCGAAGAGCATCAGAGCCCCTGCAAGAAATTTCTCTAGCAGTCTGAGGAGGTGAGCGTTCCATATCTACTACATGTTGGTTGTCTGTATGCGATGCCTACACAATCAATCGAAACACAATTATACTGTTCTAGTGAACTGAAAATATGATAATCAGTTGCATATGTTTAAGGTTTATATATGTAGAATACAGCAACATCTACATTAGTGAGTACCTCCGCTTGGGCATGCACTGCTCCACTTTCGTCTAATGAAAATCTTGTAGTTATGTTGGGACATTCACGCACACACAACAATGACAAAGATGGAAATATCAAGTGACAACCGGAAGGACAGAAGTTGATGAGGCTTTTTAATCTGATGAGAATCAATTCCTCAAGTTGAGGGAGCACTAATTCTAATTGTGTGTCACCTGTGTCAATGTCCACTTCATCTTTGTGCCCAAATATTTCTTCTAATTGAGATGAATAATATACTTCTAGGGATGTCAGTTGTTGAAGATCTAATCGAGCTATGGTGACGGCAAATAGAGTTTTTAATTTGTAACAACGATAGACATAGATGGAAGAGAGATTTGGAAAGAGTGGAAGCTGGACATGATCCTCTCTATCATCTTCAACCATCACTTGCTCCAATTCCCTACATCCAGTAATCCAAATCGTATCCAATTTCAGCAGATTTTGAGCAAGACTAGACGACAAGACAGGTCTAAGCCTTTCACAATCGCGCACTACTAGGCTTCGAAGATTTGAAAGGCTCAAAAGACGCGTGGGTCCCTTATACAAGCACTCCAGATCTTCTAGATCATTCAACCGTAATTCCTTCAAACTAGGGAGAGAGAATTGTTGCTCAACCTCAAATATCACCTTTACTCTCCTACAATAACTAATTGTTAACTCTTCCAAATTTCCGAAGTTATTTTTCAATTGACCCAGAACTACCTTGCAAAGCTTTTCACTTCTGTACACGGCTAAGACCCGTAATGTCTACAGAATATCCAATTTAATTTTATTAATAAATCAAATTAAAAATAAATGAGGCTTTATTTTATGATAATGAGCTAATATTCTTTATTTCATTATATTTATCTATTTATTTTTACTATTAACTAATATACTTTTCCTAATATTAATAAAATATAGCTTTATGTTATGATAAGGTGCTTCTTAAACATGAAAAATCACCTATAAGTTTTGAATTAAAAAACATTAATTTAAATTAAAATGTAACTACATACAATATTGGTTTTACAATTCATTCTGACAATATTCTGTAAAATATATTTTCAAACAATTAAAACAATATACTTTTTAATTAACAAAAGTTAATTCAAATTAAAATTTATAGAATAAAAAACGAGAAAAATATAAATTTTAAAATATGTCATAGACATTTATCATTCTTAATTTAGTTTATTATTGTTCCACAATCATAGAATAGCTACAATTGGAATGTTATTGGTGACAACTAGAGCTGAAATTTAAAAAATATTGAACAACAAATAAAATTAGTGTTCAGTTTGGTTAACAGCTAGACTTAGCAAGTGTCAAAACTCCAATTGTACACATCAAGGTATCAAATGTCTGGATTCTATATGATGGATAAAATTAAGTTTGATATAATTTAATATTTTCCTCTAGAGACACATAAAGATAAATAAAATACCTCTCTAGCAGTCTGCATATTAGCTCCAAGGTCAGCAACTAAAGTCGAACAGCAAAGCTGTAACTCTTGCAAAACTGGCCAAGTTGAACTATAATTTTCTGGGCAAAAGTTGATCAAGTTTTCTAGGTGATTAAGTTGTAATTTTCTCAACTTGGGGAGCACCACATCATTTCCATCTCTAGCAGCTACATTATCCTCTATTTCTTTTGCACTTATTTCGACAATGTGCTCCAAACTATCACAATTACTTACCTTCAGATGTTGTAGCTCCAACAAACTTCGAGCAAGGTTCAATGTGAAGACATATTTCAAATTCTTACACCAACCCACATGAACAACTGTCAAACATTGCAGACTTACTTGTTGGGTGGGACCCTTCCATATATACCTTAGATTTGGTAAATCAGATAGATCTAAACTTGCTAAACTTGAAAGTATAGAAGGATTTTCATTGGTACAACATATCCCTTCTAGTTGAAACACATCTTGTAGCCCATTACATCTATAGATGGTCACTTCTTTCAACTCATTTAAGCCGGTTTCGTCAATGCTTGGCACGATATTTTGACAACATCTTGTTATGTCACATAATAGAAGATATTGCACATTCTTGTACAATGGTTTAAATGCAAACAGTGAAATGCCTTCAATATGTTCAATTGCTAAACTTCTTGATTTAGGATATGATTCGCTTGAATCATCATCACAATTCACTCTTATGTCATACTTGAGTAATTCTTTCAACAAAATGAAATCTTTTGGAAGGCGTTGATGAACAGTTATCCTCAAAGAGAGTGTGGTCAAGCAACATAGTTTATTAAGCTCAAAGAGACTAGCATTGCTTCTTTTTGTGTTTGTCCCTTCAACCTCCCCTAATTCAAAGCCTTTGCTGATAATGTATAACTGTTCTAGTCGAGATAATCTTGGTATTACATCAACAGGAATCCTTTCCAATTTACAACATCTTAAATCCAAAATTCTTAACTTGCTTAATTCCTTTAGCTCTTCAAGAGATTCATCAAACACAGAATTTTGCAAACTAAGAATCTCAAGTTTTGCCAACTTTTTGAGTGAAGAAATGTCTCTTAATTCGCATTCGATCAATTGTAGAGTCACAAGATTTGACAATGAGTGAAGAGACTTCAATGATAGTTTACTTCTCAGTAAAGTCACAACTTTCAAAGCTTTCATCTCTTCAAAATTTTTTTCACAAATTTCACTTCTGTAGTATGAATGAGAACCCAATAGCAAAATTAATAGCTTGGGACATACCAAATCAACAGGAAACACTTTAATTTCATTTTCGATTAAAGAGATTGCTATGCTTTGCTCCAGGCCTCCATGCTTTGGCCACTCAGTTAATCCCATGCCAGCTTTAACCATGAATACATACTCATCCTTTGAAGTTATCCACAAGGCAACGTCACGAACTACATCATGCATTTTCACAAATCCTTCATTTGCATCTAACAACAAACTTGAAGCTTTAAGGTTGTTAACCATTACAAGTAACTCAGTTCTAGCTTCTTCGATTGAGTCAGTGTCTTGATACCAACCTAACCCAAGTCCATATCTAAGCAATTCCTCCATGTCAATTTCATGATCTTCAGGAAACAACGAATATAGCAAGAAACATAACTTTGCTTTATCATTTTTCAAGTAATCATAACTCAATTTCAGACAAGCATAAACATCTGCATCAACAATACCTGCATCCATAAGTTTTGACTTTTTCAACTTTTGTATTAGTATTTTCCATTCATCAATAGACTTTTCTTTTAAAGCACTTTCGACTGCAACAATTGCCAAAGGCAAACCTTTGCATTCATTAGCAACTTCTTTTGCTAATTGAATCAAGGTGGGGAAGTCATCATTTAAGCTTGCTTGTCTTTTAAGTAAAAGCAATCCTTCTTCTTCATTTAAAACATTCAGTGGAACCTGTATTTGACAACCCATATCAATGCATACTTGTTGTCGACGAGTAGTTAGAAAAATTTTACAATCCTTGTGATGATTGTCGTCCACAGGTATTCCTATGGATGTTAGATCAAGTTTTGCCCAAATATCATCAAGGATTATGAGGATCTTCTTCTCATCTTTCAATCTCATAGAAAGTCGTTCTGCTCTTCCTTGTATGCTTTCCTCATCTAATTTAAGATTTAAAAAGTTTGCTATCTGACCTTGAATGCTTTTGATGTTTGGAGTTTGTGATACAACCACCATAACAACCTTATTAAAAATGTTTTCCTTTTTGGTTTCATTAACCACAGCTTTTGCCAAGGTTGTTTTACTGACTCCGCCCATCCCATACAATCCAACCGTATTTGTTTTATCATCTTTTAGTGCCCCAATGATTTGATTAAATGAATGTTGGTTGGACTTAAAAGGTACAAAATCTTTCTGTGAAAAGACATTTTCGCCCCGCAGATTCACACGATGGGAGATATTGTTAAATTTTCCACTCTTTTCCAATTTCAACGCAACCTTTTTTTCTTTTCTGCCTTTTTAGCCAATTGATATTTCCACATCCAATTTGGACACCAACCGTTAAGACATGTCTGCTTTTCTCTACTTTCTTTTTCCATATTCTCAACATCTACCACAACATCCCACACATCCTTAAGCCACTTTTGCACATCATCCTCAATTTGTTCAGTGTCTTCTCTGGCTCTGTCAACTCTATGTTGCATGTGCTCTCATTTTGATCTCAAATTTTCGGTTTCTTCCTTCAGATCTTCAATAATGTTCTTGAAACAAAACATGTAATTGATGTGGCAACCAATTGACTTCACCAAGTCTTCTGCAATTGTAGATAAAATCGAGGTCCCAATTCCTTGTAAAATTTCCATCTAACCTGATGTTATAAGTTGATTAGCATCTGTCTATTCTTAAATTACAAATAATAATAATAATAATATAATAACAAAACTCTTACTTGCACAAGTGCACTACATGGCTAGAAATTAAATCAATAAAATGACATGTCCTATCGATGATGCTTTGGTCATTTGGCTTAAACTAAATATAATTAGTTAGTTATAATTTCACTAATTACCTCATCAATTCCTAGTTTCAATGTTGCAATAAAAAATTTTGCTAAGAGAGTATATAAATTTCAAGTTGAAATTAAATATGGCTTAAAGAAAACATAAATAAATACATTATAATGTTTGAATTCATATATTAACATAAGATATTTGGTTATGGCATATGTAAGTAAGTAATTGAAATATTAAGATTTATATGATAATCTTACAATTTTAACATTTTAATCAAAATTCCATTATATTTGGATTTATACTGTAAATTTAAGATATTTACTTTCCATGAAAGTTTTAGTTATCTTTGTTTGCTTCTCAATTTACATTTTATCATGCTGGTAAACATAAACACTTATAAATTAACTCATTTTACTATTATTATTATTTTTTAGTTTGCATGCATTGAACTCTTTTTATTTTATTATAAGGTGTCGCCAAACATATAGATATGAGTATTATAATTCTTTGAATTCTATCTCAATTTGTTTACCCTCATTAAACATTTTCTTGTAGCTAGATATATATAAATATTACAATTTGATGCTATTAATCGGGTTGACATGATTATAACACTAATTCGTTTAAATCAAATCCACACCCATTTATTTTTTATGAATTATTGTTAACTCGTCGTGTTGTGGCCCAAATTATCACCCCTACTAAAAGGTCTAGTGCCTCAACATCTACGCAGGGATGAAAAAGGCCCAGTGTCTTGACATCCGAACAAGGGTGAAAAGGACCTAGGACCATAACATTCAAATCTGAAAGCAAATAAGGCCCTAGAGAAAGTTTTAGGCGAAAGCCTGATTATAGCCCAAAAGGCTATGAGAATAGAAGCCTGAACAATTGGTGTGATCCCACCTAACACATGAAATGGGTTACAAACAAGAAGTCTTAGAGCCTACCAAAAATCCAAGTTGCTAGGCCCAAGAGCCATCTAAGCAAATGTTTGTTTCTATATGAAGACCCTTCAAGAAACACCCTAAAGATGATCTCATTTATAAATGCCTTTAGAAGTAAGAAGACCCCCCTTTAGGAATCATCTCTAAGTAGGATATCATTTTTCAAATACCCTTTAGAGCTAAAAAGACCCCTTGGGTATCAACCTAATGTAATTATAATTTTATTCGTGAACACCTTTTAAGTGGTGAAAAGACCTCATTGGTATTAAACCTCGGGTGAGAATTATCTTGTTTACAAATATCCCTTTGAGTATCGATCATGGATGAAAATTATCTCTTCGACAAACACCCTTTAAAGGCAAAAAGAACTTTTGGATAACAACTACAAGTAGAAACATACCAACCAAGGAGGCAACAAAAACCCAGTTGAGAGTCAAGATTCACACTCTTAAGGCTTAATGGCCAAGTTGTGACCAAGGCTCCTCAGTATCATTTCCTTAAAAGTAAAATTCCTTAAGATAGACCTCGGTGAAAGGAAACCAAGTAAAAGATAGTGGTCACATGCCCAAGGCTTAATGGCCAAGTTGTGATCAGAGCTCCTTAACATTGTTATCTAAAATCAAAACATCCCTAAGGGAAACCTTTGAGAAAAGAAACGAAATGATAATCGTTATATTCTAAAGAGAAATTGGTTAATTTCAAAGTATTCTTATTAGCTTCAGGCATTTCATTTCATTCCATACCAGAAGCTAGGGAGCTACTATTTAAAGAGGAAATTAGCTCCGTAAAATTAAAATGAACCCATTTTATAAAGTCTATTATTTTATAAAATTAGCTCAAATGAGAGGCTTAAAGGAAGGACAAGCTCAAAATAAAAGCCCAAGGTCTACTTGTAGGAGAAGTCAAAAGGGAGTGCTCGTGGGATAAGCCCAAGATTGGTCCATGTGATAAGCTCAAGGGACAAACCTAAGGTTTGCTCATAGGAGAAGCCCAAATAGGGAGCTCAGAGGAAAAACCCCAGGCCGGCCAGCCTGCCTAAAAGAGAAGCCCAGGGTCAATCCATCGAAGAAGCCTAAAGGGAGGGCTTAAGAGGCAAGCTCAAAGGGGCACATTGGCCTCTAGCCTAGTCACCTTAGGAAGGGGTACATAAAAACCAAAATACCCTTAAAAAGGGGCGAAAAGACAAACCATAAGGAAATTTCACCTTGAAATTCAAATAAGTCTTCATATCATTTAATAATTACTACACTGTTAAAGAGGTAAAAAGTTTAAGTCTGACAACAGACTTAAGTAAGACAAACGCTCATGGATGACAAGCCCTAAACTGTAAGGAAATGAACGGGCTTAAACACTACCATATGACTCTATGTTAAAGCCGGTAAATGAGAGAACATCATATGTCCGTACTTTAGAATGGACAGTAAAGAAACACAAAATGAGAAAAAACATGAAAAGGACCAGGTCATAAACGAAAAAAAAAAAAAAAAAAGAGCTTAGGATCAACCACTTGGCCATGCATTAGAATGGACAAATGAGGATCAACCACGTGGCCTTGTATCAGAAAGGACAACAAAAAGAGTTGACTACCAGTTAAGGAGAACGTGAAAAGACTAGACGCACCAAAGGAAAAAGTGACAAGATGAAAAGAAATCTTAACTAGCGAGTAGAAGAGATGTGGAAGCACCAAGACCAAGCAAGGAGGCTATACATAAAGTCACTGTTCCATCACAAAGAGGAGGACATGTAGTCCAAGAACCTTAAAAAACTCGAAAAGCTATCTAAGAGTTTCTTCTCTGAAATTCAAAGGATCTCAACTCCCTTTTATCTAGAAGAGGGAAATGTCAATGATAACTATCCATATGAAAGGCCAAGTGTAAGCCTTCTAATGTAATTTTACGGATCTCCTCGAAAATAGTCCATAAGTAGCGATTTGAGACCCTAAATGGTTCACGGAAGTGCCTAAAGGTATAGGAAACCCTAATTGTGGTCAAACTAGGATGAAGCTAAAAGTCAAGGGAGGAGACCAAAATTTTTAAGAGACGTGACCGTCATTTTTCGAGTTGTTTGGGGAGGAAAACATGAAGCAAAAAGATGAAATTGGATCACAAAAGCAAAACTGTGACTATCACTGAAAGAAGTGAAAGAAAAAGAAGAGAGAAGAAAAAGAGAGAAGAAGAAAAAGAAGAAAAAAGAAGAAGAAGAAGAAGAAAAAGAAGAGAAGAAGAAGAAGAAAAGAAGAGGGAGCTGCCACTGTCGCCATTACTGCAAACCGAGTAGCTCCGACCAGGCCAAGATTGACGTCATGAGGCTCGCCAAACTAGTCACCGAGCAACCTCGCTAAGCCAAGCAGAATCGAAGCTAGTCCAAACCGACGACGAAGCTGTCAATGCCGACCGAGAAGCCATCACGACCAGCCGCCAAGCTCGTCGACCACCAGCTGCAACCTTACCGCAGAACCGAGCAGACTGGAGATGAACTCGCGCAGACCTATAGTGAAACCTAATGGTAGAAATGATAGATTGAAGGCAGATCGGAGCGAAAAAGGACGACGACGAGCTGCTATCTCAACCACTTGCAGAACCCATCTCAACCTAGCCGCAATCTCGACCAAAAACAAGTTCAAACCAGGTCTGAAACAGTGTCGTGAAGGGAGATCGGCTGAGAGAAAGAGAGGCCGCGCGAGGGGGGAGAAAAAAGAAGGAGACCCATCCATTTTTGCACCCAAACCAGTCTAAAATCATGCCAAAAATAGCTCGAACTAGAGACAAAATTGTAAGCCCTCAATGTTTATTTATAGTATCCCTAGTATTTTTACTAAGAGATATTTTAAAAAAAAAAAGTGCTCCATTCTTAGCCCCTCAAAACATTCCTAAATGGTGAAGATTGATGCAATTATAGGTTGGAGAGTTGAGGCATGAAAAATGGGTTAGAATATTCAAAAATGTCTTTTTTTCAGCATTGGCGCTCACCCGGCGGCTCAATAGGGAGGAAGCGCGCAAGTGAGCGCACTTGGGACAGTGTGTGGCGCTCCCTTGGGCGCCTAGAGGCTGCTGAGCGCGCAAGGGAGCGCACTTGGGACAGTGTGTGATGCTCCCTTGGGCGCCTGGAGGCTGCTAAGCGCGCAGGTAGGCGCGCTGGCACGCGCGCTGGGTGGCGCGGAGGCGCGCAGGTCGCCGACAGCACTGACCTTTGGTCATTAAATCGGTCATAACTTTCTCTACGGACCTCCGATTCGCAAACCGTCAGTTGCTATGGAATCTAGACATCCGTATCTTCAATTTGATATGTTGTAGATCTCGTAACTCAAACAAATGACTCGACACAAGCTGTCACAAGTCAACCCATCGTTTATGCCTGACCATTCTCAATTATGTAGAGACCAAGAAGAAATTATTTAAGGGGCAAAATGGTCATTTTGGGATTGTCATAAGTATAAATACAACACTTGGTCAATTTTTGAAGAGAGTTCATGCTACTCACAAAGCAAACACAAAGAAATCAAAGGAAAGAAGAGAGAGAACGTGAGAAAGGTGTGGGTTGGTTAGGTCAAGGCTAGGAATTGAGGATCAAGCTAGTTTCAATCACTTTTTGGCATCTCAATCCATCAAGCAAGCTTGTATAAGCTAGGAAATCAAACTTGAAGCAAAGATCAAAGTTAAATAAGGTTAGTTCACTTACTTTTGAGCTTGTTGTGGTGATGTTGATGTTGGTTATTTTGATGGTGTTTTAGTGGGTTTTGATGAGAAGTTTTTACCTATGTTAGGAGATGATTTTTTTTTGGGACTTGAAAGGCTTGTATAGATGGCATGGAAACCTACTAAAATTGATGAGCTAGGGTTGGCATGAGATAGGTTTTGAGTTGGTTTTGGTTTGGAAACTAAATGAAAAGAATGTATACAAGATGTTTGATAATTTGTCTAAAAGAACCAACATGAAAATCTTGAAAGAAATGGACTTAGACTAAGTTAGTGCTTGTAAGGTTTTATGGAGAGATATGAGAATCCAATGAAATTGAGGTGTTTTAACTTTGATTCCCTATTGTTTAGATGACCTATAATCCTATGAAAGTGTTAGAATTGCATTGGAAGCAATTCCATTGTAATGCATTGTAAAGCACCTAGGAAAGACATTTTGAGTTGCCATCAAAAACCAATTCTTTTATATGTTGAAATGATTTGTATGGATAGGTTTGAGTATGATTAACATAAGGAAAGAAAGAACTAAGTCTTAGAATGAAATGAGTGAAAAAGACCCTTAAAAACGGATGAAAAAGTGAGGTTTTTCTTAAATTTTGATATCCAAATGATGTCGGAATTCGACAAAATTTTATGGGAGACCACATTGCGAGATAAGAAGAGCGTGGGAGAAAGAATTGGAGAAAAAGGATGCACGGTTTGGGCTGTGCATTGAATTCGGTTTTGAGAGGTCTAAAACGGTCATTTTGGGTTCCAAGCTTCAATTTATGATGGGAAGCATATGGGAACGTCCCTTGGGGCATATATGAAGGATTCATGCAAAGAAATTGGGAATTTGGAGCATGGATCAAAGAGAAATTGAAAGGAGTAGCTACTAGTGTAGAGAGAATGTTATAGAGTTAGTATAGTTAAGTACATCTTTGCTCTTTGTCTATTGAGCACATTCTAAATGTGCTTATCATGTGTAGGTGAAGGCGAGGCTAGCGGAGCCGGAGAGGACCGTCGAAGCAATTAAGGGAAGTTTGAAAGCAAGGTGAGTGCAAAATGGTTTTAGCAAAAATGTATGTGTTTTGGCATGTTCAAGTATTTTCTAGTATGGTTGTGATTTTATGATTTCAAACGGATGATTTCATGAATACTATGTTTTGTATGAAAGTTACCTTTCATGTGCTTACAAGTGCAAAAACTACCTTGAAATGAAATTCAAAGTTTTAAGTATTGTTTGATAAACGGTTGATGCAAAAATGATATATGTATAAATATGTTTTCAAAGGCCAATTGTTTGCCCACCCTTGTAAGTTATGTAGACTCGGCCGGTATGTCCCACACGTGTATGGCAATGTATGGGGGGTTATTGCATCACTCACATTGGGGGAATAGAGTCTGTCGTGTCGCCTTTACGTGTGTGGGATGTTGTCCTACTCTACGCTTTGCGATGCACAATTCCGCGCGTAGTTGTTGGGATGTCTTTGTAAGTGTCACAGATGGTGTTTATGGCCAAATCATCTCGTGACTCTACATTCTAGTGGTATCAGAGCAAGTTTCAGGAAGAGGACCAAGTAAATTCGGCCCACGTGATCAGGGGCTCTCACAGTGTCAGCATTGGCTCTTACCCTGACACGTCCGATGCAGGTTGGTCTCCTGTGTCGGCTGCGCAAGCCGAGAGGCTGCGTGTAAAACTTGCGTACAAGTCTGAGGTATCTTGGATGCCAGAGGGCAAAGCCATGTAAGTTTAAGGGGTAACATTGGTGCATTTAAAAAATGCGAATGTAAGTTCGAAAGTAACTATTTTATCTGATTATAATTATGTTTCGAAAGGAAGCCTTACAAGTGAATTCCGCTTGAATGATATTATTGCTTATTAAGTTTATGAAAAGTTCTATGTATCCCTTATGTTGGGACTTGTATGATTTTATTATGTTAAGCGTGAACTTTTATGAACTTTTAAGTTAAATGATTATGAAATGCAACCCTATTTTTAATGTTTTAAGGAGGTATTTTACAATGGAATATGATATTACTTTATAACTTACGCGCACTCACTGAGCTTCATTAAGCTCACTTTTTCCTGTTTTATATCAAAAACCTCCTCAGGTGCTAACGCAGGTGACAAGGCACAAGGTACCCTCCGTTGAAATAGGTGGGCGTCGGCTCGACGAATGCTTCACTTACATAATCATTTTGCATACATATGAAAGTTGAAAAGCCACTTTTGTGATGTATTTTATGAGATATTTTGAATGGCTTTTAAAATGAGATTTGTTACTCATATGTATATTAAAGTGTTTAAGGCTTTGTAAACGGTAGTTAAGTTATGAAACATGTTTGTTTTCCTATGTAAATTGTTTACACGAAATTGGCTTTTATCTTGTGATTTATGGTTTATGGTTTTCTCAACTATTTTGTATGAAACCGGAAAATTATCCTTTGAAAGAAGTTGTGAAAGAAGTTGGGTTGGATATTGAAAATAGTCGAAGTGTATTTTAACCTTACAGGTATTTGGAACCTTAAAAATACAAACATTATATTGCCGAATTTTCATTTGAAAAAAAAAAAAAAAAAAAACCCCAACCCAATCTTGTTTATAAGTAATGAAAGATTTTAAGGGTTCGCTCCACGAATTCCTTTTAGACCAATTGAAAGGGTTTAGGAGGATCCCGTGGGGTGCCAGGCAGGGCCCTCCGGATACGAGTACGGTATGGTTCGGATTGGGTCCTGTCAAGTGGATGCACAAAAGCAGACGATAGAACGAAGATGAAGTGAAGAGGAAGGAAGTGATTTCACGACGAAGAAAACGGATGAGTCGTTTAAGTTAAGGTTGATGATTTTATTGTGGATTAAGTTGATTTTGAAGTGGATTTTGTTACGATTCGTTATTGATTGATATTGAGTGAAAATAAGTTGAGAAAGAAGTGGATTAATGTTTATTGGGAGCTTAGGGAACCAAGAAAATAGTGAAAAGTTAAGGATAAATCGAATCGCGCGATAAACTAGTTTGAAGGGCGATTCCATAAATTGACCCTTATGACATCCGTTAAGTGTTCAGACGACCCTAACGAGTTTAATTAGGAGTATTAAAGCTATTAAAAGTGAAAGATTAAGATTGAAAACCAAAAATGAAGAGTTGCACGTAAAAGGGGTCACTTAGGGTCGATTGTGTAATTTCGAGTTTTCAGAAGTTAACGCGAATGTAAATTTACGTTTTCATATGTTGTGTAGGTGACGAGGGCGCTCGAGGATCGAGGCGAGAGGAGTAGGGGCTCTGCACGCGCCATTTTCAGTCATCAGTTTTGTGAGTGAGTTTTATTTTAGGATTTTTTTTAAAGCCTTTCAAGTTATTAAATTTAATTTGATAAGTGATTTCTTGAATTTATTTGAAATGCATTGATATGAGCATGAATTTAGAGCTTGAAATGATGCTATTTTGTGCTTTTGCACTTACCAAAGATATTTTAGTGCTTAATGCGTTCAGAAAATGAGTTTTAGTGCTTATTGCACTCAGAAATCAGATTTTGGTGTTTTATGCACCCAGAAAAGAGATTTGTGCTTTTGCACCAGAATGTTAAAGCAGAAAAGGAAAGTGTTTTCAAAACCATAAGTATACCCTCATCTGATTCCAGATCAGATTAGACCCGGCCGGTCTATCCCACATCAGTTGGCACAGTTCTAGGGAGGGATAAGTCACTAACCTGGGGGGGATAAGTGTCCGAGTCTGTCAGTCGAGTCGCCATTATTGATGTGGGGTAGTGTTTCGCGTGCTATGGTTAGCGCTGGGAAATTTCGCACATAGCCGTGAGATGTCTTAAAGCAGGCGAGCTATGGTTAGCATTGAGAAATTCCGCACATAACCGCAAGACCCTAGATTTAGGGATACTATGATAATTTTGAAAGATATCAAGAAACAGTTTTAAAAAGAAAAGCAAATTTGAGAGAAAAGAAATTTTATAATTATTATTCAAGTTATTTATGATTTTTAGTTACAAGTTTTAAATTTAAAAGCAAGTATGTGTTTATATATAAATTCTCTTGTTTAAGTTGATGCTTAAAATATTTAAGTTTGAAATGCTTTAGAAACAAAGAATAGTTTTCAAACATTTTCAGATGATGAAGTTTAGAAAATCATATTTTCAAAGAAAATAAAAATTATCACTCACTGAACTTTTAGCTCATTATTTTTCTATTTTAAATAAAAACCTCCTCAGGTACTCTCAGTAGGTAGCCGAGCAGTAGCATTACATCCAGTGGGTGAGCCAGCGTGACACGACGACGTCTTGAGCAATTGATTTTGCATTAATTACATTTTCATGTAAATCTCTTTTTGAAATGTATACATAATTCGTAATTGTAATTATTCGTTTGTAACTGTTTTTTTAAATTGTTTTTGGTTAAATGTCGTTTATTAAATGGTGTTTGGATTTTATTGAGATGAGTTGAAAATGAAATGCATGATTGAGATCTACGGGCAACCAGAAGTTGGGTTGGTGATAAATTTTAGTTGAAGTGTTGTTTTTTTGTAAACAGGTTTTTTCTAGAACGTAAAAATACAGTCGTTATACTGCCGAAATTTTGTTAAAAAAATGAGTTTAAAAAAAAAAAATTTCCTACGCATTTTCAGTTTTCAAAGAAAACCAACCCAACGATATTTTAGAAAGTATCAAAGAGTTCAGGGTTCACTCCACGGGTTTGAGAGGGATCCATTGGAGTGCCCGGCGTGACCTACCGGATCAAAGCTAGAGGTGTCTGGGTCGGGTCGCATCACCAAGGGTTGGAGAAATAACTAAACTATTGCCCATGAAAGAATCCTCATTACGCCCTAAGAAATCTCTATGCACCAAATCTATTTTTCGGACTATTAAGGAGTTTATATAGCCTAAGTCAAGCCTTGGTGTCCTTTCTAGTCAAAGAGAGCTAAGGAGGCTGTAAGTAAATCTCTTGCTAGGATATCCATCACACGGTAAAGGGAAGTATACCTTAATCTCCACTATTCTCATATATTTATGTCATAATTACTCTTTCTAAGGGTTTATCTTCGTCCATCCCATCTAACTTGAGCATTAGAGGGTCTTCTCAAGTAAACTTGCCGACAAATCCCTGACATTTTTCTTTATCTCATAGGTATTTGCGGACCTAGGACTTATCATGCTCAAATGCTAACCTCTCAAGATTCACCTCATCCATTACTAGAGACCAAAGAAAAGGTGGACCTAACCTACTCCTGAGAACATTCTTGTCTTGTAACTATCTAGCGAAGAGGAGTCGAATGACCTTAGGGGACCATCTACTGTCCCTTAGTCCTAACATCCCTAATGCCCTTAAGGATGTCTTCTACCATCAACTAAGGGACTAGAAACCTCGTTTTACTCATTAGTGCTAATACAATTTTTTTGCATTAAAAAAAAAAAAAAAAACATAACAAATAAAGGACCATAAAGTTTACTTTTGATGTGAATATAACAGAACAAATAAAGGACCATAAAGTTTACTTTTGATGTGAATATAACAAAAGAGATGTTTCTTACTCTATGTTTAAATATTACTAAATAAAAGAAAAACATGTCCGAAGCAAAAATAATACCATACAGAATATATGGTCTACCTAATAACAATGTCATCGTTGAAGTATATATACCTAAGAATACAAGATCAAGTAAGATAATAATGAAGTTGAATATTATTATCGTACCAGATAAAATTGGAGCTTGTAATTCTGGAAATGAGTTGATCTTGTTGTATCTTTGCAATTTTTAAAAATCTCTACTACTCCTTTAGTGAGAAGGAAGACCGTGAGAAAAGAACTTGCAAGGTCCTGATGTGTTTCTTTGCTTTTCCTGTGAAAATTTAAAAGCAAAGTGACATAAGGAAATTAAAGTTCCTTCTAAATTACTTCTAAAATACTACAAAAGGATAATATTTATTAATCCACAATATATCAAATTCCTTATCTAAATATCCAAAACTAGTATTTTGTATCAATAAAGAAAAGAGTCTTTCACTTTAATTTTCATGGCATGGTGATAAAATAGTACTCTATTTTCTTTTGTGTATGCAATCCTTGATTTGGAAGAAATAAAAATATATTTGAGGGGCCGGAGTCAGAAAATTGGTCCTAAAAGTTTGATTAAGTGTTTAACGTTATATTACATATCTATATAATCCATAAGCATTTTACTTTGATTAGCTTCTCAATATAGTGTGATAAGCGAAAAATTCTTTTAATTTTAAGTTGTGATTTTGCTTTTGCGATGGAAACATAGTGCTTATATTAAATACATTATGTTGTGGTTGATGAAAGCAAAAAAATGTGACTATATCGCTAACATATTCTAACCAAATTCATAATATTTATAATAGACAGATAGCTCGTTTTTTATGTTTGTGTGAATTCATTAGTATTTTTTTCCGGCAAATATAAAGTAAATATGATTTAACTTATTTTATTAACTATTTGCTTTTTTATTGAACATAGATTACTATGTTCTGAAATATCTATTTTAATTAACATATTTTTTGAACAATGTATAAATTATTATATGTGTATCTATGGACATATAATTGAAATAAGGAAAAGTAAAATCATATAAATTATCAAACTATTATACAATAATCTTGCAAATGTGGAGAAAAAACTTTTATAAACACCAACATTATATGCTATAATGCACCGTAGAAAGAAAGTTCGGAGTCAGCTTCCAAACTTGCAACTTACAATAGCGGAAGATGTAGGCTGTGACACAGGAAGATTAACAACGCCCAAAAACATGTATAAATACTGTCAAGAACTTACATATATCTCTCAGCTAATGTTTAAAGTTCACAGTCTCATTCCCTAAGTCACTAAAAAAAAAAAAAACTAAATTCTTGGTTGAAGTGATCTCAATGTTTTTGTTACATTAATTAATTCAGATGTTAAGTGTTTTGTTGAAATTTCAAAAAGCTTAATTTTCACCAACAAAGCTATCTCATAAAATTAATCTCTGAAATTGAATAATAAGTTTTGTAATTAATATCGACTTTACTTAAAAGACAAAACAAACCAAGTTTTCGAAAACTCTTAATTTTGATAAGTACAATGGTGAGGACAAAGTTCTCAAAAACAAGTTAGGTTCTCAAAAATAAGTAAAGAAATAAAATTGGTCTTGGGTTCTTGGTAGAGAGAAGGGAGGATCCTTTCCATTTTTTTTCTTAATTTTCATAAAACTTTATTTTAAATAATATTTAAAAAATAAAAAAAGTTTGTACCTTTATTGAAGAAAAATTCTCAAGGACTGCTGCAGAGAATGTTATGTGCTTATATCTTATAGAAAATATTCTATAAATTTGGTCAACCTAATAAATAAAATAAGAATCAATTGTAGCTAAAATATAATTAATCATACTAAAATGGAGGTGGATTTCTAGTTAACCACATCTCAGCTTATTTGTAAAATATACCTTATTTGAAAATAACTCATTACTTAATATGGTAGTCATAAATTAATTACCACATTGTTTAGAGAAAGAAAATTAAAACGTTCAGCGATGGAGACCAGAGGATCTCCACCATCTGAGACCAGTATCTGACGGTGGAGACTGATTGGAGATGGTGATGCCATCTCTAATTTTTTTTTTTTTTTTAATTTTCATGAACTTTGAAAATTTTGTTTAGTTTGGGTGATGTTTGGTTTGATGATGATGATTGATTTGGGTGATATTGGTTTGACGAAAATGATGGAGATGATGATTTTTATGAAAACAAGAGATGGATGATGAAATGGAGATGAAGAAGAAGATGATGGATGTAGAAAATGAAGGTTTTTTTTTTTTTTTGACAAGAAATATTATATCATTATTTTATTAATTAAAAATATTACTTTTTAATTAAAATATTTAGTAGCTGTTAAATGACTATTTTACCCTTATAATTTTAGTTTAACCATGGTTGACTAGTGGTTTATTAACGGCATAAGAGGTTTATACTGAGTTTTTAGAACTTTAGATAGTCAGAGTGTGAGTATCGCAAAACATCCACATTTTCGTGCAATTTCATCTAACCTTGGGGGTTTGTGCAATTTGCCATTTAATTTATAATTTTCATATATCTTATTTTTTAATTAACATATTGTTTATATATATATATATATATATTTTTTTTCAATTTTCTTTTATATTACTTAAATTAATGTATGATATTTCATAATAATTTTGAATTGTACTACTTTCAAGATTTTTCCCATTTATTCTAATTTATTTTTTATCTTAAAAGGATTGGATCAATTTATACTTTGATAATTGAGTTGACTACTTCGACTTAAAGAAATATATAGAAATTTCTTGGATAATATTTAGTAGCTCTTTTCTTAGTGTTTTATATTAGTCTTTCATTATACTCGTTATAAGAAGTTAACTGATAGAAAGCAAGAGATATTTAGTTATTTGTTTTTGTTATGTAAAATCATATAAGTTATCAAACTATCATACAATAATGTTGCAAATGTGAAAAAAAAAACTTTTATAAACACCATAATAGACATTATATGCTATAATGTACCTTAGAAAGAAGGCTTTGTAAACCCTCGATTTCTATTTGTGGTTTTCCTAGTAATAATCTCTAAGTAATGATTTGAGACCCTAAATAATTAACGAAAGTGCTTAAGGTTGTAGAGAATCTTTAGAGATTGATTGAACCGAAGTAGAGAATAATTAGAAGGGTAAAATGGTAAATGATATTAAATAATTATTAAAGGTGATGAGAGACTAAATTGAAAATAAGTTTTAATAGTTGGGGTCAAATCAGAATTAAGCTAAAGTTAAGAGACGAAAACCAAATTTTTCTAGACAAGATGGTCGTTATGAATATTGTTAGTGAATAAAGTGTGAAAATTTCAGCCCATTTACACAATTCAAGCCATTTCACACACAAAACCAGAAACCAAACCAGAGAGGCCGAGAGAGAGAGCAAGAGTGCGAAAGAGGAAGAAGAGATTTCGGCCAAGTGGGAGAAGAAGAAGATCAAGTGAGTCCAAGCCATTTTCAAGCCTCCTATCAAGCCTTCAAGCCATCCTAAACTAGAAGATCAAGTTAGAGTTAAGAACAAGAAGCAAAAAAGTGAAACCAAAGAGAGACAAGAAGTGGTTCGGCCAAGCTTGAGGGAGGAGAGATCAAGTAACTTCAAGCCATTTTCGAGCTTCCAAGCAAGTCCTCAAGATCACCTAAGCTAGAAGAATGAATTAGAACAAGAAACCAAGAAGAAAATAGTTGAGTTCTCCCATTTTTGAAATTGTATGGTGGTTGGAATGTTGATGATTTTGTTGGTTTGTGATATGGGTTTTCATGTGTGATGAGAGGTGAGCATTTAGTGACCATAAGCAAGGGTGGATGAGACATGTAAGTTTGATGTGTTAGAGATATGTTAGAAAAACCCTAAAGTTTGAATGAAGATTTGTTTGGTTGAAATGTGTTGTAGGCAATGTGTTTGATGAATGTTTAAGTGATATCACATGAAAAAGTTGAATGAATTGAGTTTAGTTTGTGTTAGGCTATGTAAGGCCATAGTGAGGGATATGTAATGCCAATGCCATTTGATGGTTTTAAGTATGATTCCATGTTAAATTCATGCTAGAAAAACCTATGATAAACCTATAGAAGTGTTAGAAGGTCATGTAGATAACTTTCCAAAATTTTAGTCTAAATGAAGGGCATAAGTAGTTATCATGCAATACCACTTTATCTATGAGTTTAAATGTATTGAATGAATATATTTGAGTGTGTATAACACTAAGGAAAAGAGAATTAAGTTTAGAAACCAAAAGTGTAAAAGTTACCTTGAAAAAGTGGTGAAAAAGTGAGGTTTTTGTTAGGTTTCGCCACCCGATAATTGGAATTTTTCAAAACCGTTTTACGGGTGACCTAGGTACAAGTTAGGGAGAGAATGGAGCAAGAATTGAGGAAAGAAAATCAAGGGGAGAGGGCTGTGAACAGTGTTCGATGAAAGGGGGTGCAAAAATGTGATTTTTCATTTCAAGCTCCAGAAACTTATTTCGGGTATATAAGATGTTCTTAGATGAAAATAAATAAGATTCATAGAAAGAAATCAGAATTTTAGAGCTTCGGTTAAGTATAAATCAAGTAGAGAAGCTTTTTAGTGAAAAGTCTCCTTTAATGAGTTATTTGAGTTAGAAGCTATTTAACGAGTTTTGTGAAGTTGAATGTTGTGTATTCTAAGCGAGAATATGATGTATAGGTGAGGAGGAAGCAAGCAAAGCGCGGCAAGGCCCTTGAAGAGCCTTGAACGAAGTTTGTAATCTAGGTGAGAGCTACACTTTATGTTTTTAAAGTGTTTGTAATTGATTTGTAAAGTTTATTGTTGATTTGAAAAGTTATAAGAAGAATTTCTAATGTGTTAGTTCTAAATCTTGAAATGAGTACTTTACTAGTTTAAATGCTTTTGCATGTTTAAGATAAACTATTTTGTGCTTTATGCACTTAGCCAAGTTATTTTGGTGCTTATTGCACTTAGAAATGAGTTTTATACTTGTTGCACTGAGAAAATAAGTTTTAGTGCTTATGCACTCAGAAAACAGATATTTTGTGCTTATTGCACTAGAAAGTGAAAGCTAAAAGAGTTTTCAAAGACCATGAATATACCCTCAGATTTCAGTTTCAGTTTTAGACCCGGGCGGTATATCCCACATTAGTATGACAAAGTCCTGGGGAGATGCGTCACTAACTTGGGGGGAAAAATCTAATCTATCGTGTCACCTCTACTTGTGTGGGATATTATCTTGGTTAGCGATGGAAAATTCAGCACACAGTCGTGAGATATCTCAAATTGTGTCACGGTTGGTGTCAGTTCAAAATCGTCACGTGACATTGCCACTACGAGTGGTGTAGTTAGTCGCCATGTGGTCAGAGCTTTTAGGGGTACGAGTGGTGCTTTTAGAAAGTATACCAAGTGCTACGAGTGGTGCTTTCCAATTTTTTTCTTAATTTTCATAAAACTTTATTTAAAATAATATTTAAAGAATAAGAAAGAAACATTTTTTTAGACTTTATTACCATCCATAATGGATCGATTATTTCATTATTATTATTATTAGAGCAAATTACAATTTAGCCTACTGGTTTGAAACTAATTGCAGGCGGAATCAAAGTTTACCATAAATTATAATTTAGCCTACTACCGTTAGAAAATTCCGTTAGAATTAACCGTTGACAGACAAAAAGACCAAAATACCCTCACTATTTAATAATTTTTCAAAAAAATTTTAAAAACAATTAAAATTTTTCTAATTAAAAAAAAAATCCAATCTTTAGATTGGATCTCCACCACATCTGGGTTAGTTTCGAACGAACCCATATCTGGGTTCGTTTAGGTGAGATCTGTGTTCGATTTGAACCCAGATTAAGAAGAGGAAGAGACGAAGAAGAAGAAGAGAAGAGAAGAGAAAAAGAAGAAGAAGAAGAAAAGATAAGCAGAAGAGGAGAAGAGAAGATGAAGAAGAAGGTAAAGAGCAGATGAACCTGGGTGCGAAGTAGAAGAAGAAGAAGCAGAAGAAGGAGAAGAGAAGAGAAGAAGAAGAAGAAGAATGAAGAGGAAGAAGAAACAAGAGAGAGACGGTTTGGAAAGAGAGAGAGAAGATGTGAGTTTTTATTTTTTTTAAAGAAAATTAAAAATAATATGAAAAGACAATTTTGCCCCTGTCTCAGTTAACATTAACCGAGATTCCCTAACGGTAATAGGGTAAATTGTAATTAATAGCAAACTTTGATTCCGTCTGTAATTATTTTCAAACCAGTAGACTAAATTATAATTTGCTCTTATTATTATTATTATTAGACACTTCTAATTTTTATAGATTATTTCCTTGTAAGGATATGGAGATTCTAAAAGAGAAACAAGTCAAAAACAGGACTTCTATACGAATTGAAAGTAAGTGGGCACAAGTTTAAAGCAATACAGAGATTGATACTTGAGCTATTCAAAACCTTATTTCATCTTCTCAATTAAAAGTCCTATTTAAACATTTTTTTCTTTCACTGTATGTGATAGATACAAACGAGTACATCTCAACCCATTTAGTAAATATTATCCACTTTTAACTTTAAGTTTTATATAAACATCCTCCAACATCATGAATTTACAATTCTCTTTTCATTATAACATTCACACAAATAATTTTTACCAATTAAATAAGTATATAGTTTATCTACTAAGAAGCCGAAGACATATATATTAATTTAGAATCTCCCTTGTGAGCAACTAATGTGAAGGATATATGTTAACGTTATACTACTAATTAATTGCACAATATGTTATCAGTAAATTTTTTTTACCTCCATTTTCTTCTTATTACAAAGAATAGAATAATAATTGAGATTGTGTTCAAAATAATAATAATAATAATTATTATTATTATTATTGATGTCTTTTTTGTTTTGTTCTCTTAACACCAGTAGAAATATAATAATCCTTCCCTAATATATTTAAAGTCATATTGGAGTAGTAGTTTGGCTTATTATGTTGTGGGTATAAAACCAAACATAACCCATTTAATTTTGGTCAACCTAAGCACAACTTGTAATTAAACTTATGCTATTACAAATCAAAAACCAAACACAATCTACTAAATTAGAATGAAATTTATTATTAGCCTATTGATTTATATATCATATCAATTCACATATTTTAATTATTTAAAAATTTTAAATACTTTCAACTTAATTACATGACTTCAATCTACCAAACTCATTTAATATATAAAAATGATGAATTATAATGTAATCTCCATTGAAAATAAGTTCGATATAAAGTCTCATGAATACTATTGTCTCAAAAAAATCTCTTAAATAAAAAATAATAAAGTTCATTGTCGGTTAAAATGAGTTTAATTCCAATAAGATCCATTTATTTAATAGGTTTATAAGTGTTAACTTGATGGTGATCTAAATCTTGAAAAATAAATCCAATTAAAGCCATTAATTCTATATCATATCAGTTTACTATGTTAACAATTGCCACCCTAATACTGTTAGTCAACCACTAAAGGAAACACGGTTTCAGTCTAGAGGGGGCAGTTGTTGACATAATCCAGTGGCAAAATATGTAAATGATATGAAATTAATGGATTTGGATTAGATTATATTTTGTCTGGGTTATCAATGGATTAACATGTTAAACCCATTACGTAAGTAGTAGTGTTTGGGCTGTATATCCCTACCAACCCACTTACCCATTTATAATTAAAAGGTTAAAGTTTATTTTAAATCAATATTATTCTAATGTACAAAATGTGTTTAGTGGATTGAATTATATATTAAATTTAAAAGTTTTAAATTATCTCTAAGTTTTAAATAAGTAAGTATGTTTGGATTAGATCTTATTTTGCTTAGGTGTCAATTGGTTAGCATGTTAAACCTGTTAAGTAAATTGGAAAATATCTTTTCATGATTATGGAAAGTATTTTATCTGCCAACTAATCTTTTGTCTTGCAAGAAACTATATTTATTTCCTACATTTCTAGGAATCGACGGGCAAGACTAATGGGAATCAAAGATTGCAGCCAAAAGAAACAAAATAGGGAAGTTTTCTTCTTTGATTTAATTCTCATTATTGTAGATTTCTTTCTCTATCATTCACTTTCTAGAAATAACTTTTAGGTTATTTTCTTTACAGACAAGGTACGATGCATATGGTTAAATAAGGATAGAGAATGAAAGGCTGCAGTATGGACTTTTTTAGAAGCAATTAGTGTGATACAGTTGCAGAAACTCTGAGAGTGCTTGCAATATTTTGTGTGCAGTTTCAAGTATACAACGTAAGAGAGTTTATCTTACAAACTGCATGTATTGGTGACTTAGAGGTTCTCAACTCTAGGTATATTTGTGAGGTTTTTGTAAGTGAAAACAATGCATATTTATTGAGAGATTAAGTGATATTCATTGTAACACTTAAAGAAGTTTGTTATCTAAGTTCGTATGCTAGACTTAAGCTTGTAAGGCTGGAGAGTTGAGAGTAAGTATTTGTTGGGATAACAAGATGTTTGGCTATAAAGAGAGGAAGTAATCATAGGTTGAAAGGATTTTAAACTGTTGTCACTTAAGAAGGCAAGAGAAGCTTGCTAAAACAACGTCAATGAAAATATACTTCATCTTATGTCAATTCGAAGAGAAAGTCTTAGGTTAGATAAGATAAGCAGTTTGTACCTATATGTTCATTAATACTTGATCTCTCTGGGCAAGACTTTATGGATGAAGGGTAATACCGAACTACTTTAAAAATTTTCATGTGTTGATTTACTTTACTGCTATTTATTATTTTTGCATTATAACATGCAGTTGACATATTATGAAATATAACTAAAGTGACAAAATAACATATTAAGTCATAATATTGAATTAACCCAATAAAAGCAAAAATTAGATAGTCTATAGCAAACAGATAATTTCAATATCAAAAACACAAAATTTATTCAAGTATTCCTTACAAAAGCCAAAATTAAAGATATAAAATCATGTTTATAGTTGACATGATCAATAGGCAACCATGGCCGCCTTGTTTATATCACAATTAGAGGAAGCTAAGATCACCTTAAGCAAAGAAGGCTTATCCATATGTTGAATAACGAAATCAATTACGCTTTGGATGTCAGCCACTTCCACTAGATTAAAGGCAATAGGTTTCCTCCTTTAGGACCTTAGAGTGAGTGCTCTTAGTAGAAGTGGGGCAGCCATGTTTAAGGGAATTGCTTAAATAGGGCCTTCATCGTGTGAAAGGGACTTGAACACACTGGATTTGAGAGCCAACCTTTTTTGCACCACTTTGCTCCATCGAGGGGCTTTCCTCTTCAAGGACTAGGAAGACAAACTGATGTCTGCACCTAAACAGAAAAGAACACACACACACATATATATATATAAAGAACAGAGGGGAAATATATATGAGCAGAACTAGCGGGCAAGACTCGAAATAAGGTACCTATAGAGGAGGATGTCTCTTGAGCCCGAACACTTCTCACTTTCGACACACTGGGAGTAGCATTAAGAACCCGCTGTTCGGCAATGAGACTCATGATTGCTTCCTCTCGCGGCTTTAGCAACTCAAACTTTTTATCCCAAAGGTCAAGCACTACAAGAAGTATCAAAACCTATTAGAAAAAGAGAAAGATCAAAGAAATGCAAATGAAGAAGAAAAATGAGGCAGAGACCTTCGCTTATAATGGTTGTAGAAATCGGGAAAGGTTAGCCTCATACTATGACAATGAAGCCCCACTTCCCCGAAATGAATAAATCATTTCTAATACCACTTCTTATTGCTTATGAGATGAAAGGGAATAAGGCACAAGGAGGAGTCCTAAGTGTCGAGATAATAAATCCCTTTTTTTTGAAGAGGTTACATTCATATTGAACAAACCATGGAGTTTATTGATCGTGGGATCATTCTAATCATGCTCAAGCTACAGGATGAGAAATCAATGTGTGTACCTTCAGAGGTTAGGAACAAATTGAAAAGGAGCGGCATCTAACTTAATAAGGAGATTTTAATAAAATAGGTTAAGAGGAAAACGAAGACCATACTCTAGGGACTAATAAGTAACGACTACCTCCCTTTTATGAAGGGTATGAGGGTTTTCCCCAAGGGTTAGGAGCCTCATATGTACCGAGTTAGGAATGCTATTCTAGACCTAAAACTTTTCAAGTCCTCATCGGTCAAGATTGACCATTGACCATGGAAGAAATTGATACTAGTGGAACACTTTGGACTTAGGGGTTCAGATTTAACCAAGAGAGCTTAGACTTTTAACAACTTCAGGTACGGGGATGAATGAGAGCAGTGACATCGGAACCTAGGTCATCTACATTAATCCGAGAAGATTTCCTCCTCGACCTAACCTCTTAAGTCCCACGATAAGAGGTCGAAACCCTCTCGAGAGGGCTTGGTCAACCCTATAAGTAGTAGCATCAATATAGGACTCCAATAAATGACTATCACGACGGGAGGAATCAATAAAAAGTAAAGGAGACGAGCCTTAAGATCCCTTTAAAGCAGCCATGAAAAGAAAGAAGACAAAAGGAAAATAGGGTGAACAAGCCAAAAGAACCCGAGAATGAAACAAGCAAAAAGTTCGAAGATTACCTAAAGTAGACCAAATCAAATAGGGAAGAGTAGCAAACAAGGAGAGGGAAAAAATGGAAAACAAATTCAAAAAAATACCTTGTAATCTACCCTAAGAGCAATAAATGAACTCGAAAAGGAAAGAGAAATAAATGTTGATGGAGACAACTGACGGTAAGCACAAGGGAGAGGAAAAAGAGCCAAAGATGATAGTGTCATACTTGGAAAACTGCAACAAAAAAATCGACATGCAGAGGTCACGTCGATCCTATCTGTTCTAAGTGCAAAATTACGTTATAAAAAAGGAAATCATATAGGATTCAAAAATGGTGGGCTTTTACAATAAAAAGAATAGCACTTGTAAGGGCTAGAAGCCCAATTAAGGAAAGACTAAGCTTAAGACTAAGAAAATCCACTTTGGGCCAGTGCATCACTTTTTGACCTAAAGTGAGGGGCTACTGTTTAGGAAAAATTTAACATCCTAAAAATCAATCGAAAATTGGTCAAGGCAGCTCCAAATCAATTGGTCCCCTCAGCCCAATAAAGGTAGGTTGCCCAAATCTTCAATTAATTTCAAAGAACAAGCCCTTGAGGGAGATAAGTCTAAAGCAAAGCCCAAGCTTGATCACTCCCTAGGGGAAATGGGTGGGAAAAGGGTCGAGTTACCCTAGCAAAATAAAGGGAAGTGAATTTGAAAAGAGAGTAAACCATCAAAAAAGGAGTCAATCCTCTTTAACCAGCAAATCCTCTCGACATCACTCAAAGGACAACCTCAATGCCTAGCGCGACACTGAGATAGTGCAAGCATGACAAGCTTCAATGAAAAGAAAGGCTCACAGTGCTCCACCTGTCCTCGAAGTCATGCCAGCCAAGGAAAGGGAAATACATATTCTCTACAAACAACCCATAAAAAGGAAGCAATAAGGGCTGGAAAGTGATGAGACACAGAGGGAACATATGACAAGAGGCAAAGATGTCAGCGGAGGGGAAGTTGTTAGGAATTTGGCCATATCAGGGGAAAAGAAAATGACCAGCAAGCCCCTAAGGCACAAGCAACAACTTATATAAAGAGGTAATTGTTAATTTAAAAGGTAAGTTTTTCAGGAAATAAGCATAGAACAGCCTAAGATGTGAGAAAACTTCCTTGGGAAGGATATTCATAAATATTAGACCTTGTTCTAAGCTCGTTTTCATATTATTATGCATCCTCTTTCCCCTAATAACTCTTCAAAATGCTTTTCGACTTTTAGTCAAGGTGAGCTTCCTCTACAAAAATCATCTGAATTGAGTGTCAGAGAGTTTCACTTGTGTGGCACCGGCGAACCTTGACCCTCATTTCTAGTCTTGCACGGATAATCAAGGGAGGGATGAATGAAGGAAATATGGTTTACATCGACCCAAGGAGTTGGAGGTCCTTGTCAACAAACTATCTATAGCATCTACAAAACTACCCAGAAGTTCAAGTCCCTTGATTATAACAGTTTGTAACATCTGCATCAGGGGCCCTATCCCTTTAGCAGCTAAGGGATTAGTTAAGAAATTATTTCCTTAGGTTGAATCCAATTAGAATTTTAATGTTACTGTTGATATAAATCCCTAAGGACAATTTTTGCATCAACACCTTCCAAGCTTATATATCCTTTCATATGAATTACTAAATATATAAAATCCTATCATATTTTTCTAATGATATTATTAGTATCGTTATTTTTGAATCTTTAAAATTAATTTAGACAAAAAAGTGAGATAACACGATTTGGACTCACAATTTTAACAGCCCATTTGACATGAGGAATTGAATTAGATTATTTAATGCGATAAGAATGAATAGGATTAAATTAAGTTATTGCTCCGTTATGTTTGGTGCAACTGAAATTGGATTAGAATAGTATTGTCCATTTGCTTGAAACAATGTTAGATTGGTTAATGTATGATTAGTTTAAAGTAAGTTTTGAATACAATAAAATTAATTTAACTCAATTTCATAATAAATAAAATCTTTCAATTAATTTTTATTCACATTTTAAATTATATTTAAAAAATAAAGTTTTAAAAAAATAATTAAAATTATTTATAAATAATTTAATATGATATTTTGTTTTAATTGATGTTAAAAATATTATTTTTAGGTATTCTCAATAAAATATATTACATTAATTAGATATACATATTTACTATTTAAATATTATATTTATTAAAATAAATGAAAATAAGAAAAAAACAAAATGGGAGGAAGGAGGGTGAGACTAATTAGTCACAACATAGTAGGATAAAGGAGGAGGTGATATCCTTACCCTAATCCCATTCAGTCCTTTGTAACAAACAAGTTTCAAGGATGTACATAAATGGATTTACCATTAGACCAAACAATTATTATTATTGTTGTTATTATTATTATTAATTTACCCTTTAAGATGACCTTTTAATTGCAATGATAAATTTACCCCCTAAGATGACAGTTGTATTTTCCCCACCTATAAAAACACCCCCTGTCTCCACTTCTATAAAAAAAACCTCCAAGCTTGTCTCTCATATCAGACTTGCATGCCAAACTCTTTCTTTTGGTCTCTCATATTTTTCAAATATAATCTCTCATCAGAAGATCAAAACAACACCAAAAAAGAAAAAACCATGGAATCAACAGCAAGCTCAAGATGCAATATCAATGGAGGAGTAATAAGGTTTAAGAACCCAAGGACCCAACCTTCTTGTCATGAGGACAAAGAAACATAATACATCAAGAACCGTTATTATATTAATATATACCCTGTTATTTGGAGTTCATGAATAAAACAGACTTAACAGCACCCCCAATAAATTGAAAGACAACAGTACACAATCCGGCTTCCATGTACATGTAAGACAAAATTTTCAGATGAATAAACCTTCAACATATAATGCCTTCATGATGATCTATTGTTCAAAAGTAGAGCACCCAAAATGATCAAGTAAACACCCAATCTGCATCAATTATACAGGCTAGAAGATATGATAATCAATGGTACACGTTTATGGTTTATTCACAACAACATCAACATTGGTGAGCACCTCTGTTTCGGCATGCACTGATCCATCTTGGTTGAATGAAAATCATCACAAACACTAGCTTTTGGTCGTTGACATTGTCACCATCATCGGTATCATAGTCCTCGTCAGAATCATCACCTCCCTTCAAATTTAGTGATCTTCACTACGTCCGTTGATTTATTAATTGTCATCTAACATCTTCATGAAGGCTAATATATCTGAAAATTGAGCAAACAAATGATAAGCAGGGACGTAGGGCTGTGGGGGCTAGGGTTTCAAGCCTACCCTAGCCCCTAAAAATAATTATGTTATATTTATTTTAAAATTACACACATATATATATTTATTGTTGAATTGATGATTAAAATATATGTAACAGAAAATGGAATGGGGTGTGTGCATGGCATGCAAGCGAATGTAAAGTATTGATAGGTGATAGGTTGAAAAAGGTGATTAATGTATAGGATGACAGAAAAATAAATTTTTATTATATAAATCAAAGGATGCAAGAGTGTTCAATAAATGGGAAGCAAGTTTATGGACTAGTGTTTCTAAAGTACATGTCAATTTGCAACGCTTTAAGCCTATTTATAGACAGTGAGAGTCGATTTCCAAGGTCGACATTTCAATGCCGATTACAACAAAAATTCATTCTTGAATATTTAAAGCTTTTGAATTTTTTCGATAAGGAAGAATTAAGCTGCTATTCTGGATCAATCCAAAATGAAAGAAGCTTATAGGTTTACTTGGGGAGAAAGAACTGCTCTATTTTTCTTATCAATCCAAAATGTCCATCACTGCCTTTAATATATATATGTTTCATTTATTATTTTTTGTGATATAAAAAAATGCATAGTTATTCAAAATCTTATTTATATTTATATTTCTGTTCAAATATTGTATATGTAATAAATTTATTTCACACATTAACTGTAAAATTTTATTTGGGTTTTCCATATTTTACTTTTTTTTTTCTTTTAATCATAAGTTGTATAACATATTATTTAAATTTAATATCTTTGGTGTTTCTCCTAACATACTTTTTAATTTTAAGTGTAGTAGTAATTATGAATTATGATTATCAAAATATAGATTGTCTATACTTAAAGAAAGATTGTTGATGTTATAGTATTAACTATGATTTATATTTGATAAATTTTATTATTTAAATATTTTGTTCAATCTTTTTATTTTTATTTTTGTTAACATATGCATTTAAAATATAAATTTGGAGGGATAAAACTTATTATGTCTCCTTAACTAGGCATGTTTATATTTTTTAATTTATAAAATATTTTCACACTATTAGAGATTATTTAAAAAATTTATTCTAACCTATCCTAATATCAAATCCTAACTACGTCCCTGATCATAAGTAACCCAGAGCTCATATTATGTCACTATGCATTTGTCTTGATAAAATGCAAACAAGATTGTATATTTGCATTGCATGTTATACAGAATGCATTCATAGAATCAGCGGAAAACTACCTAATTATTTTAATCGTGTTGTATGTTTCATCATCAATTAAAGTCGCATTATATTTTATTATAGTTTTGTGGCATATGCTTTAACAAAATTAGTGCTTACTAATAACTACGCCAACGTTAAAAGTAGAAAACAAAGGTTAAAACCTGACAGGGTGTTGCATAAAACTGAACCAGTAGGAGTTGCAAGAGATTGAACTTGGAAGGAAACGGAAAATATCAGCTAATACCACCTGTTCAATTGGCAGCAATGGCAAACTCTATTACTAAATTCTCTGTGTCCATTTGAGGTTTGTGCACAACTTTTTTACTTATTAAAAAATGGCAAAAACAAAGATTACCAAGTTGTTTTTGAAATTAAGAAAAACAAACATGACTAGGCAAGAATTGTATTATAACCAATCTGTGCAGTGTACATATTCGTGTGAAGATGTTCAAAGTATTGATTTCAACTCTACCTTCTATTTTATTAATCCTATATGAAAATTTCAACAATAACAAAGTATGCCAACTATTCAATCAAGGATTTGAAGAACGTCTAAATAACTTGGCCTCAACATGCACAAATCCATTTGGAGGCATCCTACCATTGTCAAAGTTCTGAAATGGAAATCTGAAATGATAATTAATTGGCAGAAGTCGACAAGGTTGAAAAAAATACTTTGTTTTAGTTCAAACGCATCCTCACAAATGGAGCAACGCTGATACTTGTGGTTTAGGCACCTAATGATATTATCATATTAATATCAGAAAGATTTGAAGAGTAAAGGCTGTAGATGATCCTTTAATAAGTTGTGATTCATCCTCACCATGCACCGTGAGTGGATAGTTATCGATGCTCTTTGCTTGGACAAGTTTTATCTGCTTATTAGACGCTTCTTGCATTACTTGTTTGCTGTGTTGAGAAAATGTTGGTGAGATTTGGAGGTCGTGAAGAGACTTATTGGGGTTTTGGTTGATAATTGCTTGTTGGCTGATGATAAGTTAGTAAGGAGTGGTGTTAGCTATCATGTTGTATCGATTTTTGTTGATTAGATTAAGCCTCTTCTGTCCTTGAAAAAGGGAGGTTATTGAGGAGTTGTTTGGAATCTTTATGGTGGTTATAGGGAGAGTGCAGGATAAGGTGCTTGTTGGGAAGATTAAAACTTGCATTTTTGATGTTTTGTTGAAGAAGGGAAGTGGGTTGTTGGAGGCTAAGAAGAAGAATGGGGGGAGGTGGAGGATGATGTCATGGTGTTGGGGCGGTCGGGTTGGTGATGGGGTTTTTAGGGAAGTTTTTCAAGATGGGTTTTCGGTTGAGTGTTGGCAAGGGAATAAGAAGGTGTTGTTTTGGTTGCACGAGGAGTTTTTGAAGTTGGAGAAGGATTTGGCATCTTTTGGGGTTGAGGTTTCGTTTCCTAAGGTGAGTTTTGATGATGAGGAGGATGTTGTGTCGACTTTGGTTCCTATTGTTAATGAGATGGAAGTGGATCGTAGTGGTGGGGATGTTGGTTAGGGATCAGATAAGAAGGTTTTGAAGAAATGTAAGAAGTCTGAGAAGGGGATGGAGGAGAAGAGGATAAAAGCCTAAGAAGAAAAAGAAAAAGAATGTTGAGAGTGGTGCAATTGGTATGGAGGAGTGATAGCTTTTTAGATAAAAGTAATTGTTTTTTTCATACATTACATATATAATGGCATGGTTAAAGCTTTTTGGAGGGTCATACCTACTCCAACTACTACATCATTGTTTACTCAAAATATTTTACAAAAATAAGGATCACCATACCCTTTTAACTAAACTTCCCTAAATTAAGCAAAATGTCAGCAATATCATTTCAACAAAAGAGTCTCTAGAAAAATCTCACTTAACTAACACTCCTCCTTGAGATTTTTTTTTGAAGACTCCTAGCTTAGTTCTCAGAACTTCAAACTTTGCCCTTAGGTAGAGCCTTGGTCATTATATCTGCAATTTGTTCATCTAAGCTACAATAAACAAGTGTAATTTCACCAACCTTTTCTGCTTGCCTGATAGCGTGATATTTTACATTTATGTGCTTGGTACGCCCATATTGCACTGGATTTTTGGCCATTGAAATTGCAGACTTGTTGTCTACCATAATTGTAGTGGGTTCAGCTTGCTTTTGCCCCAAATCATTTTAAATCTTCCTCAACCATATAGCCTGATTTGATGCAACAGTTATAGATATATACTCTGCCTCTGTAGAAGACAGTGCCACAACTTCTTGTTTCCTTGAATTCCATGAAAACATGCTTGAACCAAGTGTAAAAACATATCCAGAAGTGCTCTTCATGTCATCAACACTTCCAGCCCAGTCACTATCTGAATGACCCATCAAATTCCCTTGCTCTTGCCTTTTAAACCAAATGCCATAGTCTGATGTTCCCTTGATGTATCTTAGTGTTCTTTTTGCAACACCAAGATGATCTTGACTTGGATTATGTATAAACCTGGACAACAAGCTTGCTGTGAACATAAGATCAAGCCGTGTTGCTGTAAAAAATAACAAACTCCCTATTAAACTCTTGTAAACTGCAGGATCAGCCTTGTCTCCTCCATCTTTTGAAATCTTTTCATTGTGAACTAATGGTGTTGACACAGGTTTACACCTCTCCATCTTGAATTTCTTTAGGACATCCAGTGCATATTTCCTTTGAGAAATGAAAATTCCATTATTTGATTCATGTATCTCCATTCCCAAAAAATAGTTCATCTCACCCAAATCAGACATATCAAATTTGCTCTCCATTTCTTGCTTGAATTGACTCACCATAGCTTCATTACTTCTTGTCACCAACATATCATCAAAATATAGTGAAACCATAAGCACATCACCACTTTTAATTTTCTTCACATATAATGTGGCCTCATTCTCACTTCTATTGAAGCCACAATGGATGAGATGTTCATCAATCTTGCTATACTAGGCTCTAGGTGTAACACCCCGAATTATTCAGCATGAATATCATTTTTATTATTTTATGATTATGGAGATTAGACATGCATAAATAAATTAAGAGTGAAGATGTAGGACCCTAAATGATTTATGAAAGTGCCAAAAGAATGTAGGAAAATTTAGATATTGTGTAATATGTATTTCTAGATACGTGTATAAATTTATAATTGTTGAATCATGGGTGGAGTAGAAATATTTTAGGATCCCGTTGGAATTACCAAAGGATTCTAGATATTACTAATGGTTTGATCGGGATCTCTAGTGAATATCCAAAAGTTTAAAAGATATTTTAGAATCCTAAAAGATGCTCTCGAAAAAGAAATCCGGATTTTAAATTAGATTTATATCAATAAGCGTTTTAAAGTTAACTATGAGATTATGGACACCCAAATTAGGGCATGGAATGATTTTTAGGAGTTTCGGAGACTACAGGAAGGACAAGAAAAATTTGAATATAGGCCCCAGAAAATTTAAGGGAAGTTTTGAAGAGATCTCGGAAGTAACCTGTTAGGGATGTTTTCAGGAAAGCTCGTATTAAACGAAAATACGAAAAGATATGCACGAATGACACATGGCATGAGGACAAGATGCATGCATGACATTCGTCATGCAATGGAATGCATGTGTGACAAGTGTCACACATGCAAGAGTGGCAATTTGGTGAATAAATAGAAAATCAATGGCAATTTCCTTTTCTAATGCAAAGTATATATATAAGACAATTCAAAGAGAATCAAGCAAACAAGTGATGTCGTCCAATTTGAGAGAAAAAAATGAGAAGCAAACAAAATAGATAGTTGTCGTCCATGAGCACAAGAGAAGCAAGCCAAACCCGAGACCAAAACAAGAATCAAAGCCGAGAGACCAAAGGAAAGCCGAGAGCAAAACAATTCAAAACCGAGACAAGCAAAGTCAAAGCCAAGAGTGAGAGAGAAAAATAGGAAGTGTTCGGCCAAGGTGGAAATAAATAGGAATTAAGCGATTTTATGTGATTTTCAACATCCAATCTAAGTCTTCAAGCCAATCCCAGTTAGATAATCGAGTTGGAAGCAAGAAACTAAGCTAAAGGAGGTTAGTTTTACAACCTTGGAACTCATTTGAATAATGGTTAGTGTTGATATTTTGGTAAGTAATTGATGGGAGTTTTCATGTGAAAAATGAATTGAGTATTTAGCGATCTAAAACAAGAGTAGATCATGCATTTAGACTTATGGAATGAGCTTTTATTGAGTATCTATGTATTTTTGAAAATCCAGGAGATGAGGTAGCTCAAGGAAGCCAAAGAAAAGGAAAGGAGAAAGTGTGAGCTACTGTTGAAGAATAAATCGAAATCAAAAAGTGGTAAATAAGGTTGGTGTACACTTTATTCAATTCGTTTTTATAAATAGAATATTATCAATTTTTGAATACTTTGATGCTTTGAAAAATTGTTTACGAATATGTTGATATGTGTCTGATGAAATATATTATTTTAAATTATGATGATTGATGAAATTTATATAATTGTGACAAAAACCGAAATGATGAATTTGAAAACTGATTTGTGTGATTGTGGAAAAACGAAGTTGGGTTGGATTGATGAGATATTTAGAAGTGTTATTGCATATTTTCAGGTTTTCTGGAAACCTCTGAAATGCAGTCGTTATGCTGCCAAATTTTGTTTGAAAAATGATTAGAAATCGAAAGTTTAAACGAAACCAACCCAATGAATTTTGAAATAAATTGTTATTCAAGCCCTAGTAAGCTTTGACACAGATAGGTGGAGATTGGAGTGGCATGCCATTAATGGGTCATAGAGCAGTACTGCGCCGTTTGATTCTGTACCGACTATAGTGAATTTGAAAAGTTACAGTGAATTCGGAGGTTGTGAGAGGCACCTAGTGTCTGGCCCCGAATATACATGATTATATGATAGTCTGGCGGGTAGTCACCAAGTGTCCGATGCCGGAAAACCCGACTACCAGTCCATGGTATCGTGCTTGTGTTTACTAGGGGCATGAAAAGTTATTATAAGAATTATTTTGATCAATGTATCGTTTTAAATTTCTTTTGGATATTAAATTGAATTATTGATAAATTGTGATATTTTGTTACCAGTTTTATAAATTGATTTTGTGAAAATATAAATATTGAGTTTGGTGTACACCCACTAAGCAAATATGCTTAGCGCGTTGCAATTTCCGCGTGTAGGTAGTAGATTGCATAAGGAGGGCGAAGACTGAAGAGAAAACACATCTGCAGTGAGCTGAGACAGTCACATCTATCCTTCCATATTTATTTTTGGGTATATATATATTATCTTTGGTTTTGTATATAAAAGTTTCAATTTGTATTTGTGCGCATATATGTATGTATTTGGATTTAAAATAGTGTTTTTGGTAAAGAAAAGTTAAGTTGTATAAATATGTTGGTACATGTGATAGATATGGAAAATGATGAACCAAACGGAGTTTGGTTTCAGTTATTGACTATGTTTGTGAAAGAAATGTTTTAGATATGAATATGTTGATTTGTAATAGGTTTGGAAAGTCCGAATTTCAGAGGAAACTCTGTCAGTTTTTCCGTTTGAAATAAAAGGATTTTGTATTGTTTGTAAAATGATTTTTGAAATTTCGTATTTTGATGTGATATAAATGAATACTTGGTTTTATAATTAAAGATTTTGTAAAAAGAGATATGACTGTAGCGCCTCTTGGAGTCGTCTGGTGAAAGGGCGGGTAGGGGATTTTACATTAGGGGCCTGTTTTAACCCATATAAAGCCTTGTGTAGTTTGTAAACTTTACTTTCCATCCCTACAACTTGGAAAACTTCAAGTTGATCAATAAAAATCTCTTCATGCAGTATTCCATTCAAAAATGTAGACTTGACATCTAAATGATACACCTTCCATCTTGAGTGAGCTGCCCAGGCAATGAGGAGTCTTATTGTATCATGTCTTGCAACAGGAGTAAATGTATCTCCATAATCCACACCTGTAACTTGTGCACATCCCTTCACCACCAACCTAGCTTTATATTTATGGACTGAACCATCTGGATTAAGTTTAGTTCTATAAACCCATTTAACCCCAATGACATTTCTGTTTTTGGGTCTATCAACCAGCTCCCAAGTGCCATTTTTTTCAATCATACCAATCTCCTCCTTTGTGGCTTAAATCCAAACCTCATGCTTTGATGCTTCTTAATAATTGTTAGGCTCTGAGATTGCAAAATTACAGCCTTCATAAATCTTAGAGAGAGCCCTTGTTTTTAGAACAGGTGAATCAAGTGAGGATTCCCCATCTGAATTTTCATCTTCCTTTTGACTTGGAGAGCCAGATGATTGAGTTACATTCGAAGGCCATGTGTGCAACTCTTGAGAACTAGTATTTTCTTTTTCAATTTTCTCCTTATCCCAATTCCAATAAGCATGCTCATCCACAATTACATCTCTACTAATAGAAATGTTTTTTGTATGTAGATTGTAGATTCGATAGCCTTTCGCTTGTGATGAATAGCCAATAAAGATTCTCAACTCACTTTTCTAATCCAATTTGCTCCTCTTTACTGAAGGAACATGAGAGTAGCAAATTGAACCAAAAATTTTCAAGTGCTTGGCAGAAGGTTTTACTCTACTCTATGCCTCAATTGAAGTTTTCCCATCAACAGCTTTCGTTGGCAACCTATTTAAAAGATAAAATGCTGTGTATACAGCTTCAGCCCAAAAACTTTGTGGCAACTTCTTTTCCAGCAACAAACACCTAGCCATTTCAACCACTGTCCTGTTCTTTCTTTCAGAGACCCCATTCTGTTCTAGTGAGTAGCTTACAGTCAACTTGTGATCAATTCCAATATCTTCACAATACTTATTGAATTCATTTGAAGTGTATTTTTACCATTATCAAACCTGAGAGCCTTTAGCTTACATCCATTTTGTCTTTCAGTTAAAGCTCTAAATTTTTTAAACACCATGAACACTTGTGACTTGCTACTCAAAAAATATACCTAAGCCATCCTTGTAAGATCATCAATAAAGAGCACAAAATATTTATTTTGGCTCAATGATGGCATTTGCATAGGTCCATATACATCCGTATGGACTAATTCAAGTTTCTCTTTAGCTCTCCATGTAGCATTTGTAGGAAATGCTTGCCTATGTGCCTTTCCCATTTAACAAGATCCACACACTTTTTTAGAGTATGAGATCTATGGTAAATCCCTTGTTAGACCCTTCTCATTCATAATCTTTAAAGTTGCATAGTTAAAATGCCCATATCTTTTGTGCCACAACCATGATTCATCCTCACTAACATAATTAACACTATCAACAACTAATTTCTAGTCTATAGGAAAGCTTTTATCAACCATTTCTACTTTGATAATCATGCTATCATCAGAATCAAACACACAACAATACTTGCCCTTAAATGACAAAGAATAACCTTTGGAGAGCATTTGAGCCACACTTAATAAGTTATGAGCTAAACAAGAAATATATAGTACATCATGTATAAACTTTGTACCTTGTTTGGTTTGTACAGCAACTGAACCTTTTTCTTGTGCTTCAATTGTTTCACCATTTCCCAATCTGACTTTTGTTCTGATAGACTTGTCAAGGGTGCTAAATGAAAGCTCATTATTTGACATATGGCACGTGCATCCATTATCTATGAACCAAGTAGTTCTGTCTATAGTAGGTGCACCATGAGAAACCAAACAAGTTGTCTTCCTTCTTCTGTGATTCTTCAGTGAAGTTTGCATGTTGAACAGGTTGTTGTTGTGCTAGGTTCTGTTTTGCCTTGCAGTTCTTCTCAATGTGGCCTAACTTTCTGCAGAACCTATACTGAATAAGAGGTTTCCCTTTGTACCAGCAGTCATTCTCTTGGTGATTTGTTCTTTGAAAAATGTTACAAGGTGGAAACTTGCCTTTCTTTGTTTGATCCTTCCCCTACATTTGTGCTTTCCCTTTTGTTGCTTTATCTCCTTCACCTTCTTGTTTTCTTTACCAAATTGCTTGGCTTTGTGTTTAGCTTGAAATGCACCTTCTGTCACTTCTTCATCTTTGTTACTTGATCTTTGTTCTTGGGCTTGCAATTTGCTAATTAATTCTGCCACTGACAGTGTTCTCAATTCACAAGATTCTTCAATTGCAGAGATCTTAGACTCAAACCTTGCAGGTAAGCTTATCATAATCTTCTTTACTACTTTAGAATTTGGAAATTATTCACCAAACAACCTTATTTTGTTCACAAGGTCCAAGAGCTTAGATGAATAATCCTTCATTGTTTCAGCTTCCTTCATCTTTAACATCTTAAATTCTCTTTTGAGAGTTAAGAGTTTAACAGTCTTCACTCTTATCACTTCCTTCAAACTCCTCTTTTAGCTTCTCCCATACTTCCTTAGGTGTCTCACAGGCCATTATTTTAGTGAAGATCACCTTTGAAAGTGCTAAATGAAGACATGTAAGTGCTCTTGGTTTCTTAGCTGTATGTTCTTCATGAGCCTTAATTTGTGCTATAGTTGGATCCAGTCCAAAAGGAGGAGGATCAGCACCAACTTCTACTGCTTCCCATAGATTTAGAGCCTTGAGATAAGTCTTCATCTTGATAACCCATGTATGATAATTTTCCCTTGTGAACATAAGAGGACCTGTACCTAAGAAGTTGTTTGAGCCATTTCACTCTTTCTCATAGTGTTTGATTACTCTCCTTACAAACACTCAAGAAAGCTTTTCCTTACCCTCACAGATCCCTCAAGAAAAAAACTCTGATACCATTTGATAGTCTTTTAGATAAAAGTAATTGTTTTTTTCATACATAACATATATAATGGCATGGTTACAGCTTTTTGGAGGGTCATACCTACTCCAACTACTACATCATTATTTACTCAAAATATTTCACAAAAATAAGGATCACCATACCCTTTTAACTAAACTTCCCTAAATTAAGCAAAATGTCAGCAACATCATTTCAACAAAAGAGTCTCTAGAAAAATCTCACTTAACTAACAAGGAGGATGTAGTTACTACAAACAGAGGATTTTCTATTGAAGGAGAGGATCCTGTTTCGAATTTGGTGTGTTTTAATGAGTGTGATATCGAATCTCCAAATACAGTTTGAGAAAGTTGCTGTGGAAGTGGGCATGGATGGTGGTGTTGGAAGTTTCTGTGATCTGCAGAATGGCATAGTTAATGATACTCCCCACAAAAAGAGGAAGAGAGCAAAGGGTTCAGATGGGCAGCAGCATTCACAAGCTCCAGAGGCGAACAGTCAAGTAGATGCGGAAAAAGGCTGTGCTACTGGGAAGACTAGGCAGAAGGTCCGGTTGTCCATGAAAAACAAGTTCGTGTGGAAGCCCCAAAGCCCTTTACCTGTACAAAGTTTGAGACTACCACCCTCGGTAACCCCTCGAGGAAGTGCACTTAAGAAAGGGGTAGCTCCAGGTCCTATTAGAGAGATGCCTGTCGCCATGAAAAAGGCAAAACAGAGAGCTAAATCCATGAAGAAGGCCCAAAAGGTGATAAAACTCAAAAACCCTGCCCTTAAAAGTGTGAAGAAGTTATAATCTCTTTCCACCTAGCAGAGTGTAAATGAAGATGGCAGCAACTGTTGCCAATTCTATGATTGTCTTCTTCGATGTTTGCTTAGTTTAAGGAATGAACTTAAACCAATTCATGCGAGAGTTGCATAGTTTTGTGGTAGAACAGAACCATGAGGAATAATTAATAAACATACAATATAATGATTATTGGCTACTTTGATTTGATATTTTTACAAAACAAGTTTTGTACATGTTGTTTATGATTGAGGCGAAAGTGCAATTAGCAGGACTTCTAGTAATAGAAATGTTGGATTGCTGCTAGCCTGGTTACAATGGCATTTTTTGAAAACTAACCAGCAGCATGTGTTACCAGACAACAAGGAGATGCAAATGCAATTTACACTTGTTGGCAGAGTTGATATTACAGATGATTGATATACAAATGCACTTGGATGGTAGAAGAATATAGTTCCTTATCAAAATTCATTACAAAAGAATATCAATCATGGAAATTGCTAAAAGAAGCCGCGTTATAAATATAAAATTTATTTTTAGCTCCAGGCTAATTTTAAATTATTTTTAATCTACAAATGAAACTATTTATAACAGATGGCTCTAAATTATCAAAATTCCCCCTCAATTCAAAGACAAAGAAACTTTCAGTCTCGTCTAATAGATCATTGATACACATAGGGAGGGAGACCGACTTTTAGAGGGAGAAATCAACCCTACGACGACCACATCTATAGACAATGTTGGCAACCTTCATGAATGCAGCCCTGCTCAAGAACGATGTTGGACCACTGTGAACCACCGTATCGTCACTGCAACCCCATAGGTTTATATGTATATATATATATCTCTCTCTTACAATTTTATAAGAATGATTATAATTTTCAATATTTTTAATATAATTTAATATCTAAAATTTAATTTTAAGAATTAAGGAAACTATAAGAGTTTAAAATACATTATTAAATATAATCTCATACAAATATTACAAGTAAAATTTATATAGGTAAAAAGTTTAGTAGTGTTGGTCCATGGGCTAGCCTAATAAAGTACCGATTTGTATTGGTTTATGTTGGCAAGCGAATCGTGTTGGACTATGCCAATAATTGTTGTACCGTGTCTGGCACGACCTGTGGCGGTGGGACTTGAAATTGTGGGCTGCTCGACACACCCATTTTACACGTCTAAGTGCAATCACTTTGACTAATAAAATTGAATAATTTTGTTGCGATGGAAAATCAGTGAAAGGATTTCACATTGGGTGGGCTCCATTGCCGCACAAAATTTTTCTTCTTATACCTATTTACTTGCTATAACCATACTGAAAAATTAAAATTAAAATTCACTAAAAAAATTAAAATTAAAATTCTTACTTCTTACACCCCTCAAAATTCCAAAACTATTCTTGTATCTAGGAAAGGATTTCATATAGCCACCCAAAAATTTTCGTGCTATACCCATTTACTTGCTACATCCATACTAAGGAATTAAAATTAAAATTTTTACTTCTTATATCCTTCAAAATTCCAAAACTATTCTCGTATATTGTTTATAATTTTAAATATTTTTTTTGAAAAATTTCATTTAGTCCCTATATTTTGGGCACGAATGCATTTTTAGTTCTTACCATCCTTAACGTTTAAGAAATTCATTAAATTGATTTTTCCGTTAATTGATTGTTAGTCAAAATTAACAATTGGAGGGATATTTTGGTCATTTTCTTTTCTCTAACTATTTGACTAACAAGTGTACGGTAGAGATTTAATAAAAACTCTATAAGAAAATTTAAAAAAAAAAAAGAAAAGAAAAATAGATCTCGACCATCAATCAAATGGTGAAGATTTAATGATAAAAGAACTAAATTAATAATAAATAAAAAATTTTAAACACAAAAAAGAATTTTTTTTAAAAAAAGAAGACAATAAAATTTGTAAAACAAAATGAAAAAAATTAATATAACTAAAGAAAAAAAAAATTTCAAGGGTGACGATTTAGATTGGACCTCTACCATCCATCAATCTCTACCAACCACCAACCATCAATCTCGTCCTTCCTTTCTCTAGCACTCAACAAAGCTCCAAACACGAACCATTGCTAACTTCTTCTCTCTCTCTCTCTCAAATTCATCAAGCCATACGAAAACAACAACAAACCAAACACAAAAGCCATGCCGCCATCTACACCTTCTTTGTCTTTCGCTCTACCTCCAATTCCCTCCTCCATGTTCGCCTCACGCTATTGCTTAAGGTTTCTAACCTTTACTCTGTCCTCCACTTCGATCATGACAACTTATAAAGAGATATTTGAACCACCATCTCTAGGTAGAGATAGAGGTTTGAGATAGAGGCTCCGTCTTTGCTTAGAGATAAAGATCAAACCACTATTTCCATGTAGAGATGGTGGTTCGATTTGGGTAAAGATAGAGGTCCATCTCCACCCAAAAGTGGAGGTTGAACCTCCATCTCCATATGGAGATCAGTGTTCTAAAAATCATCGGAAATCGACAATTTTCTAGAGATAAAATGCTGATCGGCACCCTACCGGTCCGATAAGGACTAGATCGGTGACCAAAATCGGTGGACCGAAAAATCATCCAAGTCGACTGAATACTCAGTTGAATTGGCCCAAATCGGTTGAATCGGTTACATCCCAAACCTGGAAAACTCAGTCTAAATGAACCCCAAAAAATTAAAAAAAAAAAAAATTTTGACAAATCAGATAAAGACTACACAACAATCTGTAGAACTTGCCCTTTAAGATTTCTTTCTTCAACATACTGTGATCAAGTAAAGGAAAAGACAAATGCAAAAAATCTACAAAAATAAAGGAAGAAACAAATGTAAAAAATCCATATCGGATGTTGTGCGAGGAATTGATCTTCAGGAACAAGCAAACTATCATCAAGCTTCTACCTCTTTGGCTCTGGTTCTTTTGGAAGCAGATGAGGGGGGTTAGGTGGGGGTGGAAGAGATATTCCTTAAGGAGGTCGGGGAGAGAGGAAGGAGAGAGGAGAAAGAGAGAGAGTGGAGGAGGGTGTAGTAGCAGTTGGCAGAGAGAGCGATGATGGCTAAGAGAGAGAGAGGCAGTAGATATCTAATTAGGGTTGTGTAAGTTCACATATATACAATGGCAAATTGCACAAAGTCCCCTGAAATTTGATAAAATTACAATATTATTTGAGTTTTGACCCTTGATGTTTAAAATAATATCAGTTTCCATTCTTAGATTTTAAAAAATAATCAATTTTCCCCAAAATAGTACTCACCGATTAATCACCAATTGATCACCGAGTAACCGATAAATCACTAACCACTACCTCGTCAGTCGATTAGCGATTAATGATTTTTAGAACCTTGATGGAGATGAAGGTCTGATATGAGATGTTGATCTAGTTGAATGACCTGGTCAACCAAATTGTTTGAGGTTCTATTTGAGTCAAATCACTAGATCGACAGTTGATCTGGTTCAACCAAATTTAGGAATTTTTTTTAACACTTGTTTTAGTTGATCTTTTTTTTTTTTCAATTTTCCTTTTGTTTTGTTTTAAATTCAGGCACATATTGTGGCCTCAATTATTGAGAACGATTCTTTGTTTTAAACAAACCTGCCTTTGGAATTTTACAATACATATTAGCAAATGCAATCTTTGCTGCATGTATACAAGTGTTATGTTCCAATCTATTAGAAAACTATTAATGTCAGTCTAAATTATCAATTGGAAACAATTGCAACAAACTAGTGTTTACAACAATCTTGTTCATGTTCATGCAGGAGTTTGCTCTGGGTGTATCACATTGGTTTCTCTAATTCTGCTAAACAGTTTCTTGGAGAGGTAATCTTGCGCAAATTTCAATCCTGCTTGGAAAACTTTTCTGAAGTTATAGTTTTGAGGGCATGCCAGTTTCGGTGCATCAGACAAATGTAAAGCATTGCTACAGCTAGAGATGAAGAGACTCAGCTGATAAGAAACAGACCGTGAAATCTTCAATGGTGAGAGGCTTCACAGCATTGTTTAGAGTTTCATCAGAGGTAAATGGCGATGGAAATTTATATGATGCACCTTCAATTGCGTTACGTGTGCCATTCGCTCTTAGTTTTGCAATGGCTCTTGACATATCTTGCACCAATGGAGAACCTTTACGAAAAACCTGAAAATTCAGTCATGAACATGTGATCAAGAAACCAAAACCATTCTAGAATTTGACATGAAAAGTACTATAAATATTTGCATATAGAATTTGAAGGAAACGATGATTTGTATACTCACAAAGGCAAAGTCGTTGGTACTTAAGTTATTACATTAAAATTATTAATGTATTGTTATAATTCAATTTTTTTTATATATATTTTTTGTTTATTTTATAGTTCATTTCATATGTTTCATTTTACCTAAATTATATAGTATTACTGAATGTTATTTTATTTAAAATATTATATATTTCGCATATTTTTAATTTTTGATGCTTTTATTACTTTATTTTTGTGTTCCTTCTGAACAAATTTTCAGGATCTATCTTATACAGTGAAAACAAGCTATAAAATGTACATTATCATAAAGAAGATCATCTTTCATGTGAAAGAAAAGTAAAAATGTCATCTGAGAAAAACAAAAATTTGATATATATAACCTAATAGCCTTGTTTAGAAGTACATAAATTGTACTTATAGTTAACGTTCAACAGTCGAGCCGATGAACTCGATAGCTTTATAGGCTGCACCTAGCCACAGATATTTCCCCAATTATCTGCAAAAGGCAATCAACTTTAAGAAAGAACACAAAAGAGAAGGGCCATTGATCTAAATTCCAATAATTATTGTAACATGCAAACTCTCCACAAAGGATTTTGAGGGTATTTATTGTCAGAAAAGGGTATTAGCCTTAACTTCACCACAAAAACTAACTCATGAGTAGAGGTTTATCCTTACCTTATAAACTAATGCAAATGCACTTCTTGACAAAAAAGAGTCTTATATCTAACTCCATCATAAACTCTAGCTCATGAGTAGAGGTTTACTCTCACCTTATAAACCAAATGCAAATTCATTGCTTTATTTTTTCAACCAATGTGAGACTATCTAACACTCTCCTTCCACTCGCCAGCACCTAAACCCACGCAACTAAGTTCAAGCCATGCATAGTTAGATAGAGGCCAACCCAAGCTCTGATACCATATCAAAAAATGATCTTGAACCTAACTTCATCACAAAATCTAGTTCAAGAGTGGAGGTTTATCCTTACTTTATAAATCAATGAAAATTTACTTATTCAATCAATGTGAGACTTACCAATACGCAACATTAAGTATCTATTTTATAGTAGACAAACAACATCCAATACACAACAGCCATTGTAACACTTTATACACAAAAAAACATTAACTCATGGCACAAAATATACACGAAATATACTCATATCACAAAATTCATAAACAAACATTATACAAGCTGTTTTGGTTATATATTTGCAAACAAGCATCATACAAGCTGTTTTGGTTGTATATTCACAAACAAGCATCATACAAAATTCACAAACAAACATCATACAAGTTGTTTCAGTTGTATATTCACAAACAAGCATCATACAAAATTGACAAACAAACATCACACAAATTTATTTACACAAGTCCAAGATGAAGGCTGCTGTGACACAAAATTCATAAACAAACATTTAACTCATGAAGAAAAGATGAGAGATTGAAGAAGAGATTGAAGAAAAGATGAGAGAAGAGAAAATAATGACTGACATGAACACATGAAGAGGAGAGAAGTCGAAAAAGAGGCTAAAATTGATGAAAGGAGAAGAGAGGAGAGTGACCTGGCGGCTAGATCGGTGGCCAGATGGTGGTTGAAGTCCGGTTTTAGGAGCTGGGTGATCGGTGTGAGGAGAGAGATAGAGACAGCTTGAGGAGATGTGAAAACAAGTGACAAAATTGGCTGGAACCACTCATTGAGCTTCAACACTTCCTCTAGTGAGGCGCATCTCTCACAGAAGTCGCTATGTTGGTGAGGTGCCAACTGGTCGCTTTACGGCGCCTCATGCCTAGGTGTACTTTTTCAAACTATGAGTGTTACATTGCATACACCATCGTAATCAGGGTTTCCATGCATATTCATAGACTTCAAGCTCATTGGAACAATAAATTACTAACTTGGCCTAAAGTAAAAAGAATGACAGAGCCATACCTTAAAATTACTAAGATCTTTAATATCATGGAAGTACTTGATATTTTGCTGTGTGCAAAAATCTCTCAAGATATCAACATTAATATTTGCATGTTCATCACTTGTGAATATAAAATGACCAGGAACTGATAACAATGCTTTTCAGGGTCCCAAACCTTCAAGAATAAAATAGTAATGTAGACATACAGCATATGACAGAAAGTAAGCACATACACACTAGTGGGGAGAGAGAAAGAGGCATAGAAGTTATCAAACATTGAATAAAAGATGCTTTTATCTAGGCTGAAAGCAAGTTATAATAAAGGATATGAGCAAAAAGAAAAACAAATTATTTTGCAACTAAATAAATAAATTCACATGAATATCGAGGACTAAATCAATCATGTTGTTATATGAACATCTCACCCAAACTAAATCAGTATTGCATTCCTATATACTCAGAAGGATCATAGAATCAAGAATTAAGAAGAGCACAATACATATTTGAGTGCTCCATATGAAAGTATGAAGCCATTCAATACTTACAAGAAACGGAAACCACACTATAACCCCATTTAGCATTACACTAAGCACTAGTAAACAAGGAAATCTAACTTATGCATACAATAAATAAAACAAATAAAATTATATTGCAAAAGCAAAAAGCTTACAACAAAGCTCAATATCCTGTCACTGTAATCAAGCTCAATTAAGCAAATAAATCATACTACCATCACAATGAATCACAACAATGCCAAAACCTAAGTGATCGAGGCATCATTTGATCTATACATTTCAATAAAACAAATAAATCATGGATAATACAGATAGAGGTAATGAAAACATTAATACCTTAGCATTTTGGCTGAATTCTTTCTTGAAAAAACCTAATGGAACCAGGGCCACAAGCATCATGGGTCATCAACATGTCAACATTAACACATACAGAGCCAGTATCTTCTCAGTCAATGACATTGCAGCTTTTACCTGTAAATCAATATGATTAGCAATTTAAAACCGAACAAATCAAACTAACCAAAACTATATGAAACTACTGAGTGAATAGAAGGAAACTGAACAGAGCCAGTGGTGACAGGCCTGTGTTTGGATTTCTGACGAGCCATGACCAACATGATTTTCATTGGAATTGTCCGATTTTTTGCTTGTGTGAATTGAAAATTGTGATGTTGAAGCGATACAAATCCTTCTGTTAAATGCAAATAGTGAGTTGGAGAATCGCTAATAAAAGAGTAAAGAGAATCAAAGAAAGTCACTTGATTGGTGATGAAAGAAGAAACAGCTGTGACAAGCTAAAGCAATGATCCTTGCAAGGAAGAGTGAAACATAACCGCAAATAATTAACCAAAGAAAATTAAAAAAAAAGTAACCAAAAAAAAAGGGAAGAGTGAAACATAACCGAAAAGTAACCAAAAATAATACATTGGAAGCTCGCTAGCAATCTAATCTTGAATCTTAGGCTCCAAAACCAACCTTTTTATGCATTCCTACAAGCCTGTCTTCACCTCTGGATCAATTCTTTTAGTCTTATAGAAGAATTCCAAGTTCGAGTACCATATGGCTACGTACAAGTGGCGATAAAGTTGACTATCCATCTAGCATCAATGATTCGAAAGATGGCCTCCTACTTCCTCTCATCCCTATTAAAAAAGTTGGTAATAGCTTTTTTGGTCATATCCATGGCCTTATATGTTTATATATATATATATATATATATATACATCCCATAGCAAGCTTCCGCTTACCATCCACTAAGCGAAGTATACGTACTAGCAGACCGGACACATTCAAAGCATACACCACCTTGTTAAAAAAAAAAAAAAAGCATCAAAAGCACTTCTACAATCTTTTTACCCTCGGCTTCTTTTGCTTACTTACTCGTCATCCACTCATCAGAGGTAAATATTTTTCTGAGTTACTTTTCAAGTTGTGCATTCTACCTAAAGTGGTAAAGTAGTTGCAAACTTTGTTTTTGTTGTTTAAGCAACTCTTTCTTGTTGGTAAACCTTCTCAGCATGTTTACCAAATCAGAATAGTTGTAGATGTAGCTATTCACCATAATGGCTCTCTCAAATGTTTTCTTTATGTTGAGCAACTTCAAAATATCTCCAAAATGAAATCGAAGTAATGAGCTACACATGATGTCCAAAAGAGTGAGATATTTTGCCTTTGAATATTTTCAATTATCATTTACATGCAATCAAGGAAACAAAAAAGACATTAGTAAAGATCTAATCTATTTATTCATAAAAATAATACAAAAATGAACTCCATACCTGCTAAAACATTTCTATCAGTGACCACTCGAATGACATTGCCTACTCCAACCTTTTTCTCATATTTACTTAACACTTCAAACATCTTTTCACTAGTTTTTGCATAGGCGGAGGCATCAACTGACTCCAAAAACATACTTCCTTTAGGATAATTGACTAAGAAGTTAATCTATGTCCTTTCTCTCTTATCCTTCCAACCGTCTGATAAAATTGAACATCGATACTCAGCCCACACTTGTTCATGATCTTTCATTACCTTACAAGTGGGTTCCAACCCAAACTTCATAAGGAGTAGGTGCTTTCATACACAAACTACATTGGCCCATTGTTTCCACAAAGACTTGAAAGCTATCATATGATGCAACATTGAATGGAATGCTTGCATCATACATCCATCTTGTAAAACTCTTACAAGCTTGACCCCTCAACTCATTTTTAGTTGCATTGTCCATCTCATTCAACTTCATATGCTTTCCATTGCTTTTCCTCACACTAACTTCTAGGTTGGGATAAAAAAGACATCCAATAGACCCTATTGTTTTGGCCCTCTAACACTAATGCTTCCACTAGTAGATGTATGGATTCTTCTTCTACTTGTAGGTTGTGATGGTGGCTCATCATCATCAAACCCTTCACCGATTTCAACCTTAACATCTTCCGGTTCCTTATTCCACTCCTTCTTATCATTCTTCTTCTTTTGCAAGAACTCTTTTATCTCTTGTCTTATCAATTCTAGACAACGTGGACAAGCTATAGCATTCCTAAAGCCACCCACTAAATGTTGTTTTGCTCGATATATACCACCTCTCATGATCACTTTATCAGAAAATTTACTTTTTGTACTATTTTTATCCTTAAGATTGGGATTATCAAAGTAATTAACGTAGGGTCGGATGATTTGTTAGTCAGCACTCGACGCTAAGTTTGAATGGGTTGTTGAACTAAAAGAGATCAATGGTCAACAAAGTTACACAAACATACACAAAGTTAACAAATTTGAGCTACACATTTTAGTAGACGAATAACTCAATAGTACACAAAGATTAACATTATACTTTATAGTTGACAAATAACTCAATATGCAACATTAACTATCTACTTTATAGTAGATAAATAATTCAATACGCAACATTAACTATCTACTTTATCGTAGACAAATAACATCCAATACACAACAGCCATTGTAACACTTTATACACAAAAAAACATTAACTCATATCACAAAATATACACAAAATATACTCATATCACAAAATTCACAAACAAACATTATACAAGCTGTTTTGGTTATGTATTTACAAACAAATATCATACAAGCTGTTTTGGTTGTATATTCACAAACAAGCATCATACAAAATTCACAAACAAACATTAAACAATTTGTATATTTACAAACAAACATTAAACAACTTGTATATTTACAAACAAACATCATACAAGTTGTTTCTGTTGTATAGTCACAAACAAACATCATACAAAATTCACAAACAAACATCACACAAATATATTTACACAAGTCAAAGATGATGGCTACTGTGACACAAAATTCACAAGCAAACATTAACTCATGAAGAAAAGATGAGAGATTGAACAAGAGATTGAAGAAAAGATGAGAGAAGAGAAAAGAATGACTTACATGAACTCATGAAGAGGAGAGAAGTCGAAAAAAAGGCTCAAATTGATGAAAGGAGAAGAGAGGAGAGTGACTAGCGGTTGGATCGGTGGCTAGATGGTGGTTGAAAGTCCAGTTTTGAGAGCTGGGTGATCGGTGTGAGGAGAGAGACAAAGAGCTTGGGGAAATGTTAAAACAAGTGAGAAAATCGGCTGGAATCGCGCCTTGAGCTTCAGCATTTCCTCCAGTGAGGCGTGTCTCTCACAGAAGTCGTTGTGTCGGTGAGGCGCCAACTGGTCGCTTTACGACGCCTCACGCCTAGGTGCGCTTTTTCAAACTATGCGTGTTACATTGCATACACCATCGTAATCAGGGTTCCCCTGCATATTCATAGACTTCATGCTCATTGGAACAGTAAATTACTAACTGGCCCTAAAAAGAATGACAGAAACCATCCCTTAGAATTACTAAGATCTGTAATATCATGGAAATACTTGATATTTTGCTCTGTGCAAAAATCTCTCAAGATATCAACATTACGATTTGCACGTTCATCACTTGTGAATATAGAATGACCAGGAATGATAACAATGCTTTTCAGGGTCCCAAACCTTCAAGAATAAAATAGTAATGTAGACATACAGCATCTGACAAAAAGTAAACACACACACAATAGTGGGGAGAGAGAAAGAGGCATAGAAGTTATCAAACATTAAATAAAAGATGCTTTTAACTAGGCTGAAAGCAAGTTATAATAAAAGATACGAGCAAAAAGAAAAACAAATTATTTCGCAACTAAATAAATAAATTCACATGAATATCGTGGACTAAATCAATCATATTGTTCTATGAACATCTCACCCAAACTAAATCAGTCTTGCATTCCCATATACTCAGAAGGATCATAGAATCAAGGATTAAGAAGAGCACAATACATATTTGAATACTCCATATGAAACTATGAAGCCATTCAATACTTACAAGAAACTAAAACCACACTGTAACCCCATTTAGCATTACGCTAAGCACTAGTAAACAAGGAAATCTAACTTATGCATATAAGAAATCATATTGCGAAAGCAAAAAACTTACAGCAAACCTCAATATCCTATCACTATAATCAAGCTCAATTAAGCAAATAAATCATACTACCATCACAATGAATCATAACAATGCCAAAACCTAAGTGGTCGAGGCATCATTTGATCTATGCATTTAAATAAAACAAATAAACCATGGATAATACAGATAGAGGTAATGAAAACATTAATACCTTAGCATTTTGGCTGAATTCTTTCTTGAAAAAACCAATGGAACCAGGGCCACAAGCATCATGGGCCATCAACATGTCAATATTAACACATACAGAGCCAGTATCTTCTCAGTCAATGACATTGCAGTTTTTACCTGTAAATCAATATGATTACAATTTAAAACCAACAAATCAAACTAACCAAAACTATATGAAACTACTGAGTGAATAGAAGGAAACTGAATAGAGCCAGTGGTGGCAGGCCTGTGTTCGGATTTTTGACGAGCCATGACCGACTTGATTTTCATTGGAATTGTCGATTTTTTGCTTTTGTGAATTGAAAATTGTGACGTTGAAGCGATGCAAATCCTTCTGTTAAATGCAAATAGTGAGTTGGAGAATCGTTAATAAAAGAGTAAAGAGAATCAAAGAAAGTCACTTGATTAGCGTTGAAAGAAGAAACAGCTGTGACAAGCTAAAGTAACGATCCTTGCAAGGGATAGTGAAACATTATGATACTAATACTTTATGACAACCTTGTGACAACCTTTATATAATAAACTAAGTAAGAATGGACAAAAATATTTTAATACAGAAGATGTAAAGTTGATTAAGAAACTAAAAGATGTAGTAAAAAACCTAAAATCTATAGCTCTACCCATAGATAAGTATTACAAAATAATTCAGATTGATGCTAGTAATAAAGGATGGGCAGGAATATTATTACAAAAACCTGCTAAAGAAAGTCTTAGTAAAGAAGAAGAAATAGCTATGTATGTAAATGGAAAATTTACTGAAGCAATGTAAATCAAGTACAGAATTAGAAATATTAGGAATAAAAAATTCATTATATTCTTTTCATTTATATATGCAAAATGAATCTTTTACAGTTAGAACTTATTGTAATAATATTATAAAATTCTATGAAAAAGTACAAAAGAAAAACTTTGAAAAGAAAAATTCTTTTGTAAGCAAAAGGTGGTTATATTTTTTAAAAATATTAATTGGTAGAGGTTATAAAGCCTACTATAAACACATAACTGGAAAAAATAATGAATTATTAGATATTTTACCAAGACTAATTTATCATTCATTTTGCAAGCATGGCATCTTCAAGCTCTATTTCTAGTGAATTTCAAAAAGTAAATTATGGAGCTTATAAGTTATTTAAAAAAGTAAAAATTCCTTTTAATATTCTAATCCAATACCAAGGAAGACTTACTGAAGAACAAGTTTTAATACTCAACAATATATGGTTTTCTAGAAATGATAAAACCTTTATAGATACTTTAATTACTTTATGTTACCATTGGGTAAATAATAATATATTTTCTTATTATATTGTTTTTAAAGGAACAAAAATAGGAATCTACTCAAGTTGGCATGAAGCTTTACAATATATAAAAAATTTTGAAATATCCAATTTTTTAAAGGATATTTTAATTATCAAAAAGTTGAAAGAGATTTAAAGCTATTTTTAGATAACTAGAAAAATGAAGAACTAATAATAAATTTTTAAAATATATTATATACTAAAAGCTAAGTTTTTACTATATTACAACAATTCAAGCAAAACAATGAATTAAGATTTCATCTTATAGAACAGATAAATAAGCAAAATGAAGTTATAACAAAGCTAGAATAGGAATTAAAAAGTCTTCAAATTAAAGCAGAAAATTTTCAAAGAAAGTTAGAAAAAGGTAAAGCAATGATAGTAAAAGATGAAAGCTCTATAAAAATAATTAATAATAATTCTACTAATATTTTTCCTATGCAGGAATATAGTAGAAAGTTGCACAAAGCTATATTACAAAGTTCCTTATCTTTAAACACTCAAAAGAAAATTTTTGATTTAGTAGAAGAAAAAAATATAAAAAGATTTATTCAAATCCAAGAATATTTGATTAATTTAACAAAATACCCTTCTGGTCTGACCACTTGGACTTCTATTCTAAAATGAAATTCGAAAGTTGTATATAAATTTGATAATGTACAAATAAATTTAGATACATTTCAAGGATTTTTAAAAATTTCAAAAATTACTAAAAAAATGAATATAGGTGAATTATTTGATTTCGGAATTATAGATGGAATATTTGCTTCTAATATATTAAACATTTATATTTTACCAAATAAATTTTTTTCTAAAAAATGTATATATATATATATATATATGGAGGATGATAGGATTTAGCTTACAAAGAGACTCAATTCCTTGTGAATGGAAAGAGAAACCTAAAAGAGTAATCTATTTGTTACTTGCTTATCATTATATTGTAATTTTACCTTATGAAAATCCTATTCAATATGTTAATGAAAGAAATCCATTAGAGTCTAAAGAATTTAAAGAATTTATTATAAAATATCTTCAAAAATATAGAGCATATAAATATTGGAATTGTATAAATATGTATAGACCCCACCTACTTAGACAAACTCCTCATATGTCAATATTTCTAAAAAGACAGTCAAATGAACCAAGAAGGCAATATTCAATCCCTTGGATATTTTTTATTACTAAAATAGATAGATATTTATAAAAAATTTAAGAAAGAGCGGAAATAGATTATTATTTTCTCACAAAAGATAATGTTATGAAAAAAATTGATGAAGCATTTGATGATGAAGTTATTCATAATTTGAACACGTAGATAGAAGAAGACCTAATATACAGCAAAAGCAGATAAAAGAAGATAAAAAAACAAGAGCAAGAAAACACTTGAAGACTTCTAAAAAACAGACGAGCAGGAAAAGCAGTTGAGAACTTGTGACGAAAAGTAGACAAAAAGACAGTTTATGGCAAAGAAGATAAGGATAACAGCACAAACATTGAGCAAAATTGTCAACAAACAGACAAATTTGTTAGAAAAAATATAATAGCTATAGTAGACTTTCCTATTCGTAATTTTCTCTACTTTGTAGACTTGTGCCTTTTTAGGCTTCATGACTTTTGCAAAGTCTTAACAGGCTTTTTAACTTGTAATCATCTTCGTTTTCGTATATATATATATATATATATATATATATGAAAGATCAATAAAAGAAAAGATATATTGCAAGCAACTCTGATATACTTCACAATTTTCTCTATCATTTTCTTTAGCACTTTCAGAAAGTCTTTAGCAAATAATACCATCCTCTAACAAGCTCAATATCTTAAGTTTGTTTTTTTTTTTTTTTTTACCTCATTAAATTTTTAAGGGACAAAGAATAAATCCTTGAAATGTATCTAAATTGTTCCGATCAAAGATCTTCATAGCTAAACTTCCTCTAAACATTTGAAAGATTTTATCTGATATAATATTTTTGAAATTTAAGAGTTAAGTAGAATCTAGCCTTGGTTTTTAAAGTTTTTCTTAAAAGTTTTTCAGTTTACTTTCGTCTATGGTGATTGTAAAGGTGTTTTTGGAAAAAAAACATGTTTTGAGAAACATTCTTTGAAACCATGACTATATAAGATTTGAAATACCATTTTTAAAAAATTATTAGGAGTTTTGAAAGCTTCAAATGTGTTGAGGATGCTGTTGGTACCCCAAACGGATGATAATATGTAAATTTATGTTTGTGACTATTATATAGTACTAAAAAATCAGAAAACTACAAAATCAAGAGCATATATCACATCCCAAATGGTGTTGTTATTAAGACTGAAGCATTAAGTATCACACGGTCTCAACTGTCAATGCTACACATATATCACAATGCATGACTTTTTTAATAGAGTTAAAAGTTAAAGTAATCGAATTTAACAAATGGGTGAATTGAGAGCAGTACTATCATGAGTGGCCTTACATACAACTTTATCAAATTCCATAATCTGCAACAACACCAAAAACAACAGAAAAATAATGTTTACATTAGTTAATCAATCGAATTAAGAACAACCCAGTTCATAAAAACTTCAACAGCATCATCAAAAACTATTACACAAACATACCCAGAATCCATGTCCACATAAAATAGAAGCAAAACAAGTAAAGATAGTCAAACAAACTAACCAGCCAGAGAGAGATAGAGAGAGACAGGCACAAAAATGGATCTGCAGAGAAGAGAGAATCTGTTATGGGGTCAGCCTTTGTGACAAAGTAAACATGAAACAAAGATGGAGGGAACAGGGGTTGAGGGTCTGGTTGTGTTTTTGTTGTACATAAAAAGATGGCTTCACTTTCGTATTTATTGGTTGTGTAGTTCAAAGTCAATCATATCCTTAATGAATATTAAATTTGCATGGAAAAACTTGTGTGCTATATAATTGAAAAGGGTAGAAGAGTCATTTGAGAATTCCATTATCTTTTATGATTTTGGGACACATTGGAAAGACATTTATGTCCTTTACATACTAAAAAAAAAAAAACCTACATCCTTCAATTACTTTTAAACTATTGGTAGCAAATAACATGCAAAAGATTCTTAAAAAAAAAACCACGAAAAAGGACTGAAATGTCTTTTAGGTTATGGACTTAAGGTTCATATTGGGATATTGGTTTGTACCTTCATATATTAGAAGGAGGGTTCAATGGAATAGAGCTCTTCTCTAACTGTTTGACTAAACAGACATTTATATCTTTGACAAGATTCAAAATTACATGAAAAATATATGAAAAACCTACAAATGAATTAGGATGAAACTATCATTTAAAATTACTCCAAAAAAATGTCATTTAACAGATCACATTTTTTTAATGATTACTATTTTTTAAATACAATATAATTTTTATGTTTCCTATAAAAAAAAAAAATCACAACTTTTTTTCTCATTTTTTGTCTATAGAGCGCCTCATAGGCTCTAATGCAGTGTTTTTTTAAAAAAAAAAAAAAAAAAAATTGAAATTGGTTCTAATACAATGTTAAGCTTAAATACTTTGTTACTTTTTTTTTCCTAATACAATGTCAAAGTGTAATATTTGATACTCTTTCTAGAGGTAATAATTTCTCTAACACAATATTAAAGTTTATTACTTTTTGTAGAGATAAGAGATGTGAATATTATTGGATCCATTGATATAAATACCTTTATCTTGTATTTTATATTTTCCACGTGAGATTCATTTTATTTTCATCAATTTCACTTGTTCATTAGAATTAAGTTTCTTTCAATAAATATAATAATGGTAAATTAGTAACAAATTATCTTTCCCACGTAAAAATTCTTCATTGGTAATCATTATATCACAGCTACCAATCATATTCCACGCAGAGCATCCATTGCACCTCAAGAAGTATACAATTAGATAGGACATGATCCCTGCTGGAAAGAAATAAAAAGAGGAATATAGTACCAAAAGAGACAATTTAGAAAAAAGTGGAGAGAGGAAACTTCATTTAGTCCCTTAAATTTTGAGAAATATAAAAATTTTAAATATCTTTTTAAAATAGCTATTTTAGTCCTTAACTTTTCCAAAACTCTTCAAAATAGTCCAAACTGTTAGTCAACTAACGGTCAATGGTAGCAGAAAGATTGGATGAAAAGGGTAAAATGGTCTTTTTATATAAGATACTAAGATTGTGACATGTGAATGACTAAGATTTTAATCCTATAAAACATTTAAAATAATTTAAAAAATAAAAATTATTTATGAAAAAAATTCTAAAAACTAAAAAAGAAAATTTGGTAAATTTTTTTTAAAAAGAATCTGGATTTAAACACATGATTTAAACCCAGAATATGTAAATCCAAATCCTCAAAACAATTTACCAAAAAAAAACAAAAACAAAAAACAAAAAAACACTCAACAGATTCATCAAACCCCAAATCATAACAAATACTCAACAGATTCATCAAACCACAATTATCAACCCCAAATACCAACCACAACTGTCAAACCCTAACATCAACCCTAAAAGCTAATCATAAGCATCAACCACAAACACTAGAGATCAACCCAGAACCAGAACCAGTCTTTGGTTATGGGATCGAACCCAGAACCAGAGATCTAGTTCTGGGTCGAACCTAGAACCAGACTCTGGTTCTGGGTTGAATCCAGAACCGTCGTTGGTTCTGGGTTCGATCCCAGGACCAGCGAAAAAGATGATGATTACAAAAGCGAGGAAAGGGAGACGAAGAAGAAGAAGAGATGAGAGAATGGAGGAGATGAAGAAGAAAAGAGAGAAAAATATGATGTTGAGAAAAAATGAGAGAAAGATGCAGTGATGATTTTTTATTATTATTATTAATTATTTTTCTTTTTTTATTTAAATAAAAATTTTTGATTATATATTAATTTAGTTATTTTTAATATTTTTATTTAACTAGGGATAAAATGGTAATTTAGACATTACGACCAAACTTAGGAGTAAATGAGTCATTTTGCCTTTTCCATATATTTTTACTGATGGTTTGGATTATTTTGAAGAATTTTGAAAAAGTTAGGAACTAAAAGATCTATTTCTAAAAGATTTTTAAAATTTTGATATTTCTCGAAATTTCAATGACTAAATGAAGTTTCCCCAAAGTGAAGGTAGTGGGATCTTAGTCATTTCATTACCGCGTGGATTCAACTTGCAATATGGGTGTGCCATTGACTTGCCTAGTCAACCGTTGTTTCCTCTAAGTCCCTCCGGACAGATCGCACAATATTACAGTTGTAATAGATGCAGCTTCTACTCAGGCAGTGTTTTCCTTGTCTGTAAAGAAACCATGGCAGTGGGAGAGGCATTTCTTTCTGCTTTCCTTCAAGTGTTGTTCGACAGGTTGGCTTCTCGTGAGCTCCTGCAGGTTGCTACCGGATTGAGTCTCGATGCAGACCTGAAAAAGTTGACGTTGATGGTGTCAAAATTAAGTGCTGTACTCAAAGACGCAGAGGAGAAACAAGTGAAAGATATGGCAGTCAAAATATGGCTAGACGAGTTTCGTGATGTGGCAGATGATGCCGAAGATGCACTGGATGAATTTTCTACGGAAATCTTGAGATGCAAATTGGAAGAAGAAAGGCAACACAGCACCAACTTTATGTTCGATATGTTCAGCCCCTCGAACCCTTTTGGAGCTGTTATTTTCAACATGCAGGTATATTTTGGTCCCATGAAGTAGGCCTGTAGAAAAGTAAATTGATCCCATGAACGTTGGAGGCTTGGTAAATTTTATTCATTTGACAAACTTCAAATTTAGGAGTTGCTGTTTTCACAAAAATTTCATACTAGTACTGGTTTCCTAAGACTTTTGCATGGTTTTATAATGCATCACAACACGTTTATATTCAGTGTGAGATTAAATGTGAGTTAATGTAACTGATTCTCAATTTTAGTGTATATATGTTAATAACTTTGATATAATTGAAGACCCTTTTGTTTGAAGAAAATAAAACATGCATATTTGGTTGATAGATGGTAAATTCATATCCTTACTGTGTAATGGTTGGGGTCCTCGACATTACTTTCTGGCTCTGTGCTGCAGGTAGCTTTTAAGTTTGTTGCAAGAATGCCTCTGCAGCTGCATCATGCAGACATGGGCTGTTGATGTGTGATGAGATGTGCAAAGGAAGTGGTTAAACTGAATATGCCATGTCTCACCAAATTTTTAGGAAGTTAGTTGTGTTGTGGTTTTTGTTTATGGCTTATAAATAGGAAGATCATGCCTTGTAATTAGCAGTAATTCTAGTTCCATGTTTAAATCCTTTTGTATTTAAGGAAGATGCTTTGAATGAAGAAGATAACATTTTCAGTTTTATATTCTCATCATTTTCTTCTTAAGAGTTTATACTTTGTCTCTACAAAACCAACAAAATTGGTATCAGAGCATTTTCTTGAGGGATCTGTGAGTTGAGTGAACCAAAAAAATACAAACCAAAACTCTCTACACAAACACAGCAACACATAAAATCCTTAATCAAATGGAGTCAGATAAGACATTCTCAGTTGAACTACCAATCTTTGACGGTGATAACTATCAAGCCTGGGCTGTTAGAATGGCAGTTCATTTGGATGCTTTGGATTTGTGGGAAGTAGTGGAGGATGACTATGAAGTTTCTGCACTACCTGCTAATCCAACAGTTGCTCAACTCAAGAATCACAAGGAGAAAAGGACTAGAAAGTCAAAAGCAAAAGCTTGCTTGTACTCTGCAGTTTCAAGTGCAATATTCATCAGAATCATGAACCTGCAATCAGCAAAAGAGATCTGGGAGTATCTCAAGAAGGAATACCAAGGCAATGAGAGAACAAAGAACATGCAGGTGCTGAATTTGATCAGAGAATTCGAGATGCTAAGAATGAAAGAGTCAGAATCCATTAAAGAGTACTCTGACAAGCTGCTTAGCATTGTGAACAAGGTGAGATTACTTGGTAAGGATTTTTCTGATGAGAGAATTGTGCAAAAAATTCTTGTTACATTACCTGAGAAATATGAAGCTAAAATCTCTTCTTTAGAAGAGTCAAAGGATCTGTCAAGCATTTCTTTGGCAGAGTTGGTGAATGCATTGCAGGCACAAGAGTAAAGAAGGATGATGAGACAAGAGAATTCCATAGAGGGTGCTTTTCAAGCAAAGGCACAGAATTCAGGAGGAGGCAAAGAAAGGAGGACCAATAAGAAACAGAACAACAACAAGCCTGGCAACAATGCATGCAACAATAAAAGCAAGGATGGAACTTATCCACCTTGTCCACACTGTAAGAAGACCAATCATTCGCAGAAGAAGTGCTGGTGGAGGCTAGATATTAAATGCAAAAAATGTGGTCAGACTGGGCACATAGAGAAGATTTGCAAATCGCAGAAGCAAGAAGAGGAAGCAAATGTTGTTGCTGAACAATATCAAGAGGAACAATTGTTTGTTGCAACATGCTTTGCAAATAGTAGTTCTAGTGACTCTTCGCTTATTGATAGTGGTTGTACAAACCACATGACAAATGATCAGAAGCTTTTTAAAGAACTTGATAGAACTAACATTTCCAAAGTTAGGATTGGAAATGGTGAATACATCGCAGTCAAGGGCAAAGGAACAGTGGCTATAGAGAGTTTAACAGGTTTGAAATACATTACTGATGTTTTATATGTGTCTGACATTGATCAAAACCTGCTTAGTGTTGGACAACTACTTGAGAAGGGCTTCAAAATATTATTTGAAGACAAATGGTGCAAGATCAAAGATGCAGAAGGCAAAGATACATTTAAGATAAAAATGAGAGGAAAAAGTTTTGCTCTGAATCTAATGGAGGAGGAGCAAATAGCCTTTCCATGTAACACAAGCAATGCAGAATTATGGCACAGGAGGTTTGGGCATTTCCATCATGCTGGACTTCTTTATATGCAGAAACATGATCTGGTGAAAGGAGTACCACTGCTGGAAGAGAAGGTGGCAGATTGTGTGGCTTGTCAGTATGGCAAACAAGTCAGAAGTTCCTTCCCTCAAACTGCATGGAGAGCAACACGCAGGCTTCAACTGGTTCGCACAGATGTTGGAGGACCTCAGAGAACATCATCTTTAAATGGCAGTAAGTACTATATTGCATTTATTAATGATTATACCAGATTTTGTTGGATTTATTTTCTCAAATTCAAATCTGAGGTTGCTGGTGTATTTTGGAAATTTAAATTATGGGTGGAGAATCAAAGTGGTTGCAGAATACAGGTGATAAGGTCAGATAATGGGAAGGAATACACTTCTAACAGGTTCAACAATTTTTGTGAAGAAGCTGGTATTGAGCACCAATTTACAGCACCTTATACTCCACAACAGAATGGAGTAAGTGAAAGAAAAAATAGAACCATAATGGAGATGACAAGGTGTATGTTGTATGAAAAGGAGCTGCCAAAGAAATTATGGGCAGAAGCTGCAAACACAGCAGTTTTTCTACTAAACAGACTACCAACCAAAGTTGTGCAGAATAAAACTCCATTTGAAGCATGGTTTGGTTATAAACCAGACTTGCAGCATCTAAGAACCTTTGGTTGTTTGTGTTTTTCTTATGTGCCACAGGTAAAAAGAGACAAACTAGATAAGAAGGCAGAACCAGGTTTTTTATTGGATATAGTAGCTCATCCAAGGCTTACAGAATTTTCCAACCACAAAATGGAAAAATTCTTGTGAGTAGAGATGTCAAATTCATGGAGGATAGACAATGGAACTGGAAAGAGTCAGACAAGGAGCAGCATTCAGAGTTTCAACAAAATTCTGAGGATGACATCGATGAAATACCAATTAGAGGTACAAGGCCATTGTCTGATATTTATGAAAGGTGTAACGTTGCTGTTTTTGAGCCTGCAGAATTTAAAGAGGCAGAGAAGGATGACAAGTGGATGGAAGCAATGAAAGAAGAGATCAGAATGCTTGAAAAAAATGACACTTGGAAGCTGGTGGACAGACCTCAACACAAAAAGCCTATAGGTGTCAAATGGGTTTATAGAACCAAACTTAATGCAGATGGTTCTGTAAACAAATATAAAGCTAGATTAGTTATGAAAGGGTATGCTCAAGTGCTTGGAGTAGATTTCTCTGAGACTTTTGCCCCAGTGGCACGACTTGATACAATCAGAATGCTACTTGCTTTGGCAGCACAGAAGAGATGGAAGGTTTACCAGCTGGATGTAAAATCTGCGTTTTTAAATGGTTATTTGCAGGAGGAGATTTTTGTGGAGCAACCAGATGGTTTCCAAGTCAAGGGACAAGAGGAAAAGGTCTATTTGTTAAAGAAGGCCTTGTATGGCCTTAAACAGTCTCCCAGGGCCTGGTACAGCAGGATTGATGAACATCTACTAGGCCTTGGCTTTGTTAAGAGCCTAAGTGAAATTACGTTGTATGTAAAAGAAACTGATGCTAATCTGATCATAGTTTCTATTTATGTTGATGACATACTTGTGACAGGAAGTGATGTGAAGCTAATAAAAGAGTTTAAGGTCGAAATGCTCAAAGTATTTGAGATGACGGATCTTGGCTTGATGTCTTACTTTTTGAGAATGGAGGTGAAGCAAAATCAGGATGGTGTCTTCATATGCCAAAAGAAATATGCAAGGGAAATACTTAAGAAATTTCATATGGAGGACTGCAAATGCACAAATACCCCAATGAATCAGAAAGAGAAATTTAGCAAGGATGATAGATCTGACAAAATTGATGAAGGTCAGTATAGAAGTTTAATTGGTTGTTTGATGTATCTTACTGCCACCAGACCAGACATTATGTTTGCAGTAAGCCTGCTCTCACGATTCATGCATTGTGCTAGTGAGGTGCATTTTCAAGCTGCTAAAAGGATTGTCAGATATATCAAGGGCACAGTAAATTATGGTATCGAATATTCCTACTGTCAGGATTTTAAACTTCATGGTTATTTTGATAGTGATTGGGCAGGTTCAGTTGATGACATGAGAAGCACAACAGGTTTTTGTTTCAGCTTTGGATCAGGAATGTTCTCATGGTGCTCAAAGAAGCAAGAAGTGATAGCTTAGAGTACAGCTGAGGCTGATTATGTTGCAGCCACTGCTGCTGTAAATCAAGCACTTTGGCTCAGGAAGATACTTGCAGACTTACACATGGGAGAGAAGAAGCCAACACAGATTCATATAGATAACCAAGCTGCAATTTCAATCTCAAATAATCCTGTTTTTCATGGCAGGACTAAACATTTTAAGATCGAGTTATATTTTTTAAGAGAAGTGCAGAAAGAAGGTGAAGTCAATTTGCTTTATTGCAAAACTGAGGATCAAATTGCAGATGTGTTAACCAAAGCCCTTTGGGATTTGAAGCTTTGAGAAGCAAACTAGGCCTCTGTAGCTACTGAGATAAGGAGGAGTGTTGCAAGAATGCCTCTGCAGCTGCATCATGCAGACATGGGCTGTTGATGTGTGATGAGATGTGCAAAGGAAGTGGTTAAACTGAATATGCCATGTCTCACCAAATTTTTAGGAAGTTAGTTATGTTAGTGGTTTTTGTTTATGGCTTATAAATAGGAAGATCATGCCTTGTAATTAGCAGTAATTCTAGTTGCATGTTTAAATCCTTTTGTATTTAAGGAAGATGCTTTGAATGAAGAAGATAACATTTTCAGTTTTATATTCTCATCATTTTCTTCTTAAGAGTTTATACTTTGTCTCTACAAAACCAACAAAGTTAAAGGCCATAACAGGGAGGGTGGAGGAGATTGCGAGGCAAACAGTGGAGCTTGGTTTGAGAGAAGATGTTGGAGAGAAGTCTAAAGGGATTTGGCGAAAGTTACCAACAATATCTTTGGTAGATGATCGCATCTTTGGAAGGGTTGAAGATGCCAAGAACTTGATTGAGATTTTACAAAGAGATGGGGAAGATGGATTGTGTGTAATCCCTATAGTTGGCCGAGGTGGTATTGGCAAGACAACCTTGGCCCAAATTGTGTATAATGACAGAGAAGTGGATAAACATTTTCAACTGAAAGCATGGGTTTATGTTTCGGGTGATTTTGACTTGGCTATGGTAACAAAGGCGATTCTTGAGTCTCTGGGTGAATCATGTGAAATTATGAATTTGGAACCACTTCAAAGTACTCTAAGAAAGAAATTGATGACGAAAAAGTTTTTACTAGTTTTGGATGATTTATGGGATGAAAATTACAGAGAATGGAACATTTTGCAACTTCCGTTTAGAGCAGGTGCACGAGGAAGCAAGGTCATCGTGACAACTCGTAATCAAACTGTGGCACAAATCGTGGGTACTGGTCCTGTTTTCCATCTCCAGCAACTGTCTGATGGTGATTGTTGGCTGTTGTTTGCACAACATGCGTTCTCTAAACTTAATTTTGAAGCGCGCCTAGATTTGGAGAGCATTGGCAAAAATATAGCTAGGAAATGCAAAGGTTTGCCGTTGGCTGCAAGGGCAATAGGGGGCTTCCTACATTCTAAATTAGGTATTGATGAGTGGCAACATGTATTGGACAGCGAAGGATTTGGCGAAAGCTTCAAATGTGTTGAGGATGCTGTTGGTACCCCAAACGGATGATAATATGTAAATTTATGTTTGTGACTATTATATAGTACTAAAAAATCAGAAAACTACAAAATCAAGAGCATATATCACATCCCAAATGGTGTTGTTATTAAGACTGAAGCATTAAGTATCACACGGTCTCAACTGTCAATGCTACACATATATCACAATGCATGACTTTTTTAATAGAGTTAAAAGTTAAAGTAATCGAATTTAACAAATGGGTGAATTGAGAGCAGTACTATCATGAGTGGCCTTACATACAACTTTATCAAATTCCATAATCTGCAACAACACCAAAAACAACAGAAAAATAATGTTTACATTAGTTAATCAATCGAATTAAGAACAACCCAGTTCATAAAAACTTCAACAGCATCATCAAAAACTATTACACAAACATACCCAGAATCCATGTCCACATAAAATAGAAGCAAAACAAGTAAAGATAGTCAAACAAACTAACCAGCCAGAGAGAGATAGAGAGAGACAGGCACAAAAATGGATCTGCAGAGAAGAGAGAATCTGTTATGGGGTCAGCCTTTGTGACAAAGTAAACATGAAACAAAGATGGAGGGAACAGGGGTTGAGGGTCTGGTTGTGTTTTTGTTGTACATAAAAAGATGGCTTCACTTTCGTATTTATTGGTTGTGTAGTTCAAAGTCAATCATATCCTTAATGAATATTAAATTTGCATGGAAAAACTTGTGTGCTATATAATTGAAAAGGGTAGATGAGTCATTTGAGAATTCCATTTTCTTTTATGATTTTAGGACACATTGGAAAGACATTTATGTCCTTTACATACTAAAAAAAAAAAAACCTACATCCTTCAATTACTTTTAAACTATTGGTAGCAAATAACATGCAAAAGATTCTTAAAAAAAAAACCACGAAAAAGGACTGAAATGTCTTTTAGGTTATGGACTTAAGGTTCATATTGGGATATTGGTTTGTACCTTCATATATTAGAAGGAGGGCTCATTGGAATTGAGCTCTTCTCTAACTGTTTGACTAAACAGACATTTATATCTTTGACAAGATTCAAAATTACATGAAAAATATATGAAAAACCTACAAATGAATTAGGATGAAACTATCATTTAAAATTACTCCAAAAAAATGTCATTTAACAGATCACATATTTTTAATGATTACTATTTTTTAAATACAATATAATTTTTATGTTTCCTATAAAAAAAAAAATCACAATTTTTTTTCTCATTTTTTGTCTATAGAGCGCCTCATAGGCTCTAATGCAGTGTTTTTAAAAAAAAAAAAAAAAAAATTGAAATTGGTTCTAATACAATTTTAAGCTTAAATACTTTGTTACTTTTTTTTTCCTAATACAATGTCAAAGTGTAATATTTGATACTCTTTCTAGAGGTAATAATTTCTCTAACACAATATTAAAGTTTATTACTTTTTGTAGAGATAAGAGATGTGAATATTATTGGATCCATTGATATAAATACCTTTATCTTGTATTTTATATTTTCCACGTGAGATTCATTTTATTTTCATCAATTTCACTTGTTCATTAGAATTAAGTTTCTTTCAATAAATATAATAATGGTAAATTAGTAACAAATTATCTTTCCCACGTAAAAATTCTTCATTGGTAATCATTATATCACAGCTACCAATCATATTCCACGCAGAGCATCCATTGCACCTCAAGAAGTATACAATTAGATAGGACATGATCCCTGCTGGAAAGAAATAAAAAGAGGAATATAGTACCAAAAGAGACAATTTAGAAAAAAGTGGAGAGAGGAAACTTCATTTAGTCCCTTAAATTTTGAGAAATATAAAAATTTTAAATATCTTTTTAAAATAGTTATTTTAGTTCTTAACTTTTCCAAAACTCTTCAAAATAGTCCAAACTGTTAGTCAACTAACGGTCAATGGTGGCAGAAAGATTGGATGAAAAGGGTAAAATGATATTTTTATATAAGATACTAAGATTGTGACACGTGAATGACTGAGATTTTAATCCTATAAAACATTTAAAATAATTTAAAAAATAAAAAATTATTTATGAAAAAAATTCTAAAAACTGAAAAAAAAAATTTGGTAAATTTTTTTTAAAAAGAATCTGGATTTAAACACATGATTTAAACCCAGAATATGTAAATCCAAATCCTCAAAACAATTTACCAAAAAAAACAAAAACAAAAAACAAAAAAACACTCAACAGATTCATCAAACCCCAAATCATAACAAATACTCAACAAATTCATCAAACCACAATTATCAACCCCAAATACCAACCACAACTGTCAAACCCCAACATCAACCCTAAAAACTAACCACAAACATCAACCACAAACGCTAGAGATCAACCCAGAACCAGAACCAGTCTTTGGTTCTGGGATCAAACCCAGAACCGGAGATCTGGTTCTGGGTCAAACCCAGAACCAAACACTGGTTCTGGGATCGAACCCAGAACTAGAGATCTAATTTTGGGTCGAACCCAGAACCAGACTCTGATTCTGGGTCGAATCCAAAACCGTCGCTGATTCTGCGTTCGATCTGGTTCTAGGTTCGATCCCATGACCAGCGAAAAAGATAATGATTACAAAAGCGAGGAAAGGGAGACGAAGAAGAAGAAGAAGAGATGAGAGAATGGAAGAGATGAAGAAGAAAAGAGAGAAAAATATGATGTTGAGAAAAAATGAGAGAAAGATGCAGTGATGATTTTTTTATTATTATTATTAATTATTTTTCTTTTTTTATTTAAATAAAAAATTTTGATTATATATTAATTTAGTTATTTTTAATATTTTTATTTAACTAGGGATAAAATGGTAATTTAGACATTACGACCAAACTTAGGGGTAAATGAGTCATTTTGCCTTTTTCATATCTTTTTACTGATGGTTTGGATTATTTTGAAGAATTTTGAAAAAATTAGGAACTAAAAGGTCTACTTTTAAAAGATTTTTAAAATTTTGATATTTCTTGAAATTTCAATGACTAAAATGAAGTTTCCCCAAAGTGAAGGTAGTGGGATCTTAGTCATTTCATTACCGCGTGGATTCAACTTGCAATATGGGTGTGCCATTGACTTGCCTAGTCAACCGTTGTTTCCTCTGAGTCCCTCCGGACAGATCGCACAATATTACAGTTGTAATAGATGCAGCTTCTACTCAGGCAGTGTTTTCCTTGTCTGTAAAGAAACCATGGCAGTGGGAGAGGCATTTCTTTCTGCTTTCCTTCAAGTGTTGTTCGACAGGTTGGCTTCTCGTGAGCTCCTGCAGGTTGCTACCGGACTGAGTCTCGATGCAGACCTGAAAAAGCTGACGTTGATGGTGTCAAAATTAAGTGCTGTACTCAAAGACGCAGAGGAGAAACAAGTGAAAGATATGGCAGTCAAAATATGGCTAGACGAGTTTCGTGATGTGGCAGATGATGCTGAAGATGCACTGGATGAATTTTCTACGGAAATCTTGAGATGCAAATTGGAAGAAGAAAGGCAACACAGCACCAACTTTATGTTCGATATGTTCAGTCCCTCGAACCCTTTTGGAGCTGTTATTTTCAACATGCAGGTATATTTTGGTCCCATGAAGTAGGCCTGTAGAAAAGTAAATTGATCCCATGAACGTTGGAGGCTTGGTAAATTTTATTCATTTGACAAACTTCAAATTTAGGAGTTGCTGTTTGCACAAAAATTTCATACTAGTACTGGTTTCCTAAGACTTTTGCATGGTTTTATAATGCATCACAACACGTTTATATTCAGTGTGAGATTAAATGTTCAATTTTAGTGTATATATGTTAATAACTTTGATATAATTGAAGACCCTTTTGTTTGAAGAAAATAAAACATGCATATTTGGTTGATAGATGGTAAATTCATATCCTTACTGTGTAATGGTTGGGGTCCTCGACATTACTTTCTGGCTCTGTGCTGCAGGTAGCTTTTAAGTTAAAGGCCATAACAGGGAGGGTGGAGGAGATTGCGAGGCAAACAGTGGAGCTTGGTTTGAGAGAAGATGTTGGAGAGAAGTCTAAAGGGATTTGGCGAAAGTTACCAACAACATCTTTGGTAGATGATCGCATCTTTGGAAGGGTTGAAGATGCCAAGAACTTGATTGAGATTTTACAAAGAGATGGGGAAGATGGATTTTGTGTAATCCCTATAGTTGGCCTAGGTGGTATTGGCAAGACAACCTTGGCCCAAATTGTGTATAATGACAGAGAAGTGGATAAACATTTTCAACTGAAAGCATGGGTTTATGTTTCGGGTGATTTTGACTTGGCTATGGTAACAAAGGCGATTCTTGAGTCTTTGGGTGAATCATGTGACATTATGAATTTGGAACCACTTCAAAGTACTCTAAGAAAGAAATTGATGACGAAAAAGTTTTTACTAGTTTTGGATGATTTATGGGATGAAAATTACAGAGAATGGAACATTTTGCAACTTCCGTTTAGAGCAGGTGCACGAGGAAGCAAGGTCATCGTGACAACTCGTAATCAAACTGTGGCACAAATCGTGGGTACTGGTCCTGTTTTCCATCTCCAGCGACTGTCTGATGGTGATTGTTGGCTGTTGTTTGCACAACATGCGTTCTCTAAACTTAATTTTGAAGCGCGCCTAGATTTGGAGAGCATTGGCAAAAATATAGCTAGGAAATGCAAAGGTTTGCCGTTGGCTGCAAGGGCACTAGGGGGCTTACTACATTCTAAATTAGGCATTGATGAGTGGCAACATGTATTGGACAGCGAAGTATGGGAACTACCTTATCAGCAATGTGGCATTCTTCCAGAACTAAGTTTGAGCTACTATCACCTCCCACCTCATTTGAAACCCTGCTTTGCTTATTGTGCAATCTTCCCAAAGGGCTATGAATTTGACGAAGAGCAGCTAGTCCGTTTATGGATAGCAGAAGGTCTTGTGCCGCAACAAGAAAAACATATGCAGATTGAAGATGTAGGAAGCCACTATTTTCATGATCTACTTTCAAGGTCACTTTTTCAACACTCTAGTGTCAATAGTTCTCAATTTATGATGCATGATCTTATCAATGATTTGGCTCGATTTGCTGCTGGTGAAAGATGTCTTAGATTGGACGAAGGTGTTAATCAAGGAAAGAATTGGAAAAAAGTTCGCCATTTGTCTTATATTCGACAAAGACATGATAGCTTCATGAAATTTGAAGCGTTCAAATCTCATAAGTGTTTGCGGACTTTCTTACCACTGGATGGCGGATTTGAAAATTGTCAAATAACAAATAAAGCAGCGAATCAACTACTGAAAACTTTTAACCGTTTACATGTGTTATCAATGAGTCACTATGAGATCACTCAGCTTCCAGATTCGATAGGCGAGTTGAAGCACCTATGCTATCTTGATCTCTCCAATACATTGATCAAAATGTTGCCTGAAACGGTTACTAAATTATACAACCTGCAAACATTGATTCTGTGTGGTTGTAGTGCTCTTCATCATCTGCCTACAAATATGGGAGACTTAGTTAATTTGCAATATTTGGATATCAGGGAAAGTAAGTTGCAGCAGTTTCCACCACATATGGGTAGACTAAAGAATCTTCGGATGTTGCCTTATTTCCCTGTGAGTAGAGACATTGGATGCAAGATTTCAGAATTGAAGGATCTGTCGAATCTAAGAGGAGATCTTTGCATATTCCGGCTGGAACATGTGGATAGAGACACAGATGCGGTGGACGCAAATTTGAAGGGTAAAAAGTACCTCAATAAGTTAATGTTGAAATGGAGTGCAGGTTCTGATGGTATGCTAGATGAGGATGTGCTTAACGCGCTACAGCCTCATTGGAACCTCAGAGAGCTTTCCATTAAGCATTACAGTGGTGAGAAATTTCCAAACTGGACCAAGGATCCATCCTTCTCCAAATTAGTGATCATTAATCTCAGTAATTGCAGAAATTGCAAATACTTATCATCACTTGGCCAACTACCCTCACTTAAAAACCTTGTTATTGAAGGAATGGATAAAGTGTGCACCATCAATAATGAGTTTTACTTTGATGAGGGTTGGTTCTTAGTTAAGCCTTTTCAGTCCTTGGAATCTCTCAAGTTCAAGGATATGCCAGTCTGGGAGGAATGGTTTTCGTTCGGTGCTGGAGAATTCCCTTGTCTCAAGGAGCTATGTTTAGAGAATTGTCCAAAATTTTCCAAGGAGATACCTAAATCTCTTGCCTCATTAAAAGACCTCAAAATAAGTAATTGTAAGAAACTGTGTCAGATTCCATGTCTTCCACATATCCAAAGCTTGGTCTTAGATGAGTGTCATCAAGCAATACTGGAAAGTGTTGTGTACCTCACCTCACTTGAGAAGCTGCATCTTCACGAAATTTTGGAGCTCAGATATCTGCCCAATGAGTTTTTCCATCGATTGACTGCACTCTGCGATCTGCACGTTGTTAACTGTTACGAGCTCCTGGCTTTGTCCAACAGGTCTGGATTATCACGAAACATATCTCTTCGAAGATTGACAATTTCAAACTGCTTCTTCAGGTATCTTTGTCATGCAGAAGATTGGCTGCCATACCAACTTGAATATTTTGAGATACGTAACTGTGAAAACCTGATCCAACTTCCACATGGACTACTCAGCCTCAAGTCACTCAACAAACTGATTATCATCAATTGTCCAAAACTCGGTGCCCTTCCAGAGGTGAATTCCCCATCCAATCTTAGGTATCTTCAAATCATAGAATGTGGGGGTCTACGGTTGTTACCTGAAGGCTTAATGCGCAATGAGAACCTGTCACTTGAACATCTGGAGATTGATGGTTGTTCTTCTTTCGAGTCCTTTCCAGATGGTGAGCTACCTCTAACTATTCAGCATCTCAAGATCTCAAATTGTCCAATGTTAAATGAACTACCTGCAGGATTACTACATAAGAACACGTGTCTCGAATCTCTGCTCATCCGTGGTTGTTCACTGTCTTCGTTTCCAATGACTAGTTTAAGTCCTTCACAATCCTTTTCTCCTTCCAGCTCCAACTTTAGCCCACCATCTGGCTCCAACTCCTCTTCAAGACTTAAAGTGCTCGAGGTACGTGATTGTTTTGAGCTTAAATTTTTACCTGATCGCCTCTACAACTTTATCCATCTCAATAAGTTGGAGATAAGCAATTGTGCGAACCTTGTGTCCTTTCCTGATGGGGGTTTGCCATCTAGCCTGACATCCCTTTCAATATCTGAATGTCAAAATCTTAAAATGCTACCCCAAAGGTTGTACAACAACACATCACTCCAAAACTTGGCTATTTGTGGTTGTTCTGGTCTCAAGTCGTATCCAGAAGGGGGTCTGCCCCCCAATCTAAAAGAACTATGTGTCATAGGATGCAAGTAACCTTGACCCCCTTTCAAGTTGGGATATGTACAAACTGAGTTCACTTGAAAATTATACGATCACTAATGATTAACCTCCAAAAGGTAGCTTATGAGTGGAGGTTTACCCTCAACCGAAAATCTTCCCTCACGCATTGCACCCTAGTAGACTGAGTCCAACTCATCCGAACACCCTCCCTCATGCATTGCACCTTGGTACACAGAGTCCGACTCATCATTGAAAAGGTTTAGCTCTAATATCATGTCAAAAAGGGTCTTTGAACCTAACTTCACTATAAAAATTAGTTCATAAGTGAGGTTTACCCTCATCTTATAAACAATACAAATCCACTTTTTCAACCGATGTAGGACTATTTTAACACTATGAATAAGTACAAAAGGAGCAAGGACAATAGTTTTGTGACTTGTCAGGTTCCAAGATGGAGATAGATTTGTGTACCAAGATGGAGATAGATTTGTGTACGTAAATCTTAAATCGTTTCCATTCTGCTGAAAGACTATGAGAACATCTTTAAATTAATGCATGCTAGTTTTCTTACAACAATTTAAGTGTTTCATGTTGTACGTGTTTATGTTGATGAATGTCAAAAGTATGGCAGAGAGAAAGGAACCAAGAGCAGTGTTCCAGCCATCGATCACTAAGTTTAAGAACATTCATTAATTTAATGATACTGGCATACACCAAGTGATTGATGTGTCATTTGATACATACGTACTCATTAATGATAATGTATCTTACTAGTCATACATCACATAGATTACATTGTCACATAAAATATTAAAAAGTAATGCTATACTATTCAAAAATTTCTCCAAATTCATTGTCCAACTAATATGACAAGCTTATATATAATTATCATATTATCAATACATTATCTCAAAATTAATATGGTAACTACAAATCAACTTGTTATATTATTTTAACAAATTTTTTAAATAAATTTTTGGGAAGTGCAACATTATTCAATATTGAACTACAAAATGAAATGCCTAACTATCATGTGTTTGTAACACACAAGAGAGGAGACAGGTCAAGATTTGAGAATGATCGCGTTAATTAGTGAGTGAGGAAAAAAATTATAGCATCCAGGAATTGATTGATAATGATTAAAACCCAATAATACGAGAAATCATCATTTGGAAAGTGACGATGTAATTTTATATTTCACTTGTGATGTCGTAATTTTATTTACAGAAGGAATCGCCATATGAGGGACATTCACAGTATGGAATAACACCTATGGATCTTTTTGGGCTATTTTTCACTATGCCCATTCGTATGAAGGGTTAGGGGCTGGTTTAAGGTCAAGAGATCAGAAACTCATCCTTTGAAAGATCAAAGCGAAGCCAATTTGTTCTTCAAGCCTTCAGATGTCCATATCACCTAAGTAAGCATCAAAGGTCCTAAAAAGGCCTTTAGAAGTCGCCTTCTATAGGAGAAAAATTCAAGAATCGTGTGTACCTTACATTGAGAGTTGCCGAGTTAAACTGAAATCTTTGTCATATTTTCATTTGCATCTAACGAAATACCTATAAAATGAAAATTACTACAGTGTTAGTTTTGTGGTTTCAAGGCACGTTATAAATGTCACTAACCTTAATTAAGGCACTATTTGCCCCCACCAATCGGATGATGTATCGGATTAAGCAAATATGTCTCTAGGATACAACGAAGTCGGAAGTTTAATATCGTTGTGCACTAATAACTTAAACCATGAACACCGTTGATAACAAACCCATTAAGATACAACATTCTGTCACTGCAGTTAACAAAATATTGGTTTTTAATGCAAGAAAAGATGAGACGAAACTTAAGTTATTTAGAGTCAAAGAGAAAATTGGGGAAGTGAGTAAATGACCAAGTTACAACAACTTTGGTTGATTGAATTGTGGTGAACGAACTGAATAAAATGGGTGGCCTATTTATATATGTTTTGCACCATTTCATGATGATTTACAACTAGTCATCATGCCTTTTCATTGGAAGTCTAGACCACTGGATCTTCCTTGTAACTTCCACTTTTAATCTAACAGTTCATATTATACCCTTTTATAAGAGTTACACCCCTAGATAATAAATTGTAACCTTCCATCATGACTTTTCAATTCAAATAAATTTGAATCTAACCATTGGATTAATATTACAATTTTCACATTTAATCCTATAGTTTAGATCACACCATTCCATAAAGGTCACATCTTTACATAAAGTCACATCTTATGATAAAAGACATACCACTTGATCATACCTTTTAATCAAATTAATGTCTCTCATTTGATCATCACACCAAATCGTATAATATGATCATTATTTTAAAAAAAATTTGAACACTTGGAACCAACAAGGACATAGAAATCATCAACCACTAACTATCTTCGCAATTATATGCAGACTGTATGGTAACATGACTCTTAAGCTTCTGATTTGCATATAAAAATCTATGGAGACTGATAATCTAGAACTAACCAGCCTTTTCATTTCACTACTTTGTCTAAAGATTATGATCAATTAACATAGGGAATCATCAAATATCCATCAGGATCATGATAGTTAATAGAAATCCTTCCTAAAATCCTATAAAACAAAATTCAACCACAGCTGCCGAAAACCAGTATCAGAAAGAAAGGAAATAGACACATTATAAATTCTATAAAGCAGAAGAGTAAATGTCACTCACAAGTAAAATTTTATTTATAAATGAACTAGTAGTCTCTGCTTGTAATTATAAAAATACATTTGGGATGAAATTTATGTATTCCCTTCTGCCTCAAATGACTGTTACCTTTCTCCTAGCGTACAGTTTAGCCAAAAACAATTCCGTATCTTGGCCTAAAATAAAGGCACCTGGAAAAAGCTACAGTGCTCGTTATTTACCACGATTCCTGCGTCCATCAATAAAAGCATAGTTTCGAAGATGCTTGAGTTTATGGAGCCCCCATTGAGAAGGTGGATTAAGGTTTTGACAATCAACAACGCGTAGTGAAACCAAATTAGGGGGCAAACCTCCCTCTGGAAAGGACATGAGACAATGGCAATTACGAACATCTAAATTCTCAAGTGAAGTGACCTCATGGAATTGGCGCGGAAGATACTTGAGATTTTCGCATCCATGTATCAGAAATGATGTCAGGCTGTTCTTGGGTAATCCTCCTTGAGGGAAGGTGACAAGACTTGAGCAATTGCTTATTGCCAGTAGCTCAAGATGGATGAGGTTGTGCAGGCCCTCTGGCAAGAACTCCAGCTCCTCACAATCAGAAATTACTAGTGCTCTAAGCTGGGAGATCACAGTAGTCAAAGTCGTGATTGATATGTCTGAATTAGTTGCTGGATCAGAACCTACAGAATCATGTTTTTCATTGTCCAGAGATTCACCAAGTGACTTCAAATTCGTGCAATTTGATATATTTATTTGTCTAATTGTGGTAGGTAGCTTGTGTATTGGCAAGGAGACAAGGGAAGAACAGCCATCTACTTCCAAGAATTCAAGAGACCAGTCTTTTTGGTCCATCAATAAATGAAGAACATGTTCTGAATTTATGCAGTTAGTCACCTTAAATGTTTTAAGAGTGGTAGGAAAATAATGTAAAAGTGTGGGAGAGTGAAACAAACAGGAATCAAACTCCAAGTACTTGAGAGAATTGTGTACCATTGGATCAAGCAGTATCTCTTGATCTAGACGTTTACTGATCTTCAAATGTGTAGGCATAACAACTGTGGCTGACTTCCGTTTTCTCGAAGATGCCAAAGAAGAGTGACTATCAGTTTCAAAATCATTAAGCTTTCTAGGTCTTGAATTCCTCTTCTGGAGTTTATCAGAAGAGAGTTCTTCTGGGAAGGCAGTTTGGGGTGCTGGAGCTTGCTTTATAATATCTGTGATGTGCTTTATTGGAAACTCTTTCTGCTGAAACTCTTCTTGTACCATCACACTGGCCCTGTTTCTCCCGTTCTTCTATTTCTTCATCAAATAACACAAACGCGCTTCCTGCTGAGTGAAAAAACTGAAAAGAGCTCTAACTTATAGTACTTCAACTAGTAAAAAGGCAATACTAGTATTAATTCCAATGAAAGACTTTAACCTGCAGGATCATGAAGAGATGTGTTAAGCTGGCTAACAGTCCGTGGTTTCTTCAACTTGGGTGAAATATCAATAATTGAATCTGAGGATGAGGAGAACTTTACGAACTATTTCCCACGGCGAAACTGCTTCTTCTACAGGTTTCTCGTTAGCAACATTATCCCAACTCACCTGTCAAAATTTAACACAGTTTTCAACTTTCAGCATTATCATCATACAATGAAAAAATCAGAAAATGAGATGGCAGCAGCTGTCTATTGATGTCCGAAGAGGTTACTGTTAGAAAGTGTTATACCATTAGTTAAGCTCTTACCTGACAGCTTAAGTTTTGCAGCATAATAGAACCAAGAGCTTGGTATGTTTTAAGAGTCTTGGATTCAAATCCCTTCACGTGCAATATGTTTCTACATCTGTTTTGTTATTTCAGGCCGTATTTGGGCTTGATTCACATGCTAAACCAATTGGTCTGGTCTGTGAGGGGTGTGTTAGAGAATTTTATATTACAGCTTAAACTTTTAGGTCTAGTGGTAACTAATAGTCACAAGATAGTATGTTCTGCTATATAATTCCAGCAATCTTCCAAATTGTATTTGCTAACTAATGATATCCTAACTGCCAGTAAAGCCCAAAGTCAATGAATAGTGTTAGAAATCAGACCATATGCAACCATTAACTATCAAACATCCCATAAAAACATGCTCTCAGAGCAGAGCAAAAAACATAACCGAAGCACACAATTTTTGCTAACATACATTCTGTAGCTTTTTCATTGAAGTTTATATATGAGTACAAGAACTGATTTCAGCCATACATTGTTACCAACCTTAGGTACACAACCCATTCCTATTCAGAAAAAGCTGACATTAGAATTACCTAACCCCACTATAACAACCAAAAACAAACTTAACACGTTACATCTAAATTAAGTACAAACTAAACCATTACAATGAAATTAACTTAAATGAGGTTGCTTAAACCATAAGAAGACACACAAAATAACAAACTTAAAGCTAAAGAGTTTCTAGGAAAAGTTTCACATTCTCAACACTTCTCTTTGAAACTTTTCTTGGACACTCCAAGCTTGCTTCTAAGAATTATAAACTGAGCACAAGGAACAGCTTTGGTGAGAATGTCTGCCACCTATTCTTCTGACTTGCAATGAATCAATTTAACATCACCATTTCTTTCAGGCTTCTCGAATAGCATGAAACTTGACATTAATATGCTTAGTTCTTCCATGATGCACTGGATTTTTGCTATTAAAATGGCTGAGTTGTTGTCACACTTGATCACAGTAGGCTCCTCTTGTGCAAACATAAGGTCTGTTAAGACCTTTCTTATCCACAATGCTTGATTTGCAGCTGCTGCTGCAGCTATGTATTCAGCTTCTGCTGAGGACTGAGCCACCACATCTTGCTTTTTGGAGTTCCATGAAAATACTCCACTCCCAAGTAAGAACACATAGCCAGTTGTACTCTTGGAATCATCTACAGAGCCTGCCCAATCACTATCCACATACCCTTCCAACTTTGCATCACCATTGCTATACCAAATTCCAAAATCAATGGTACATTTTAGATACCTCAACACTCTTTTCCCTACACCAAAATGTGTTAGACTTGGTGAATGCATAAATCTAAACAACAAGCTGGCAGCAAACATTAGATCAGGTCTAGTGGCTGTCAAGTAAAGTAAGCTTCCAACTAGACTTCTATATTGAGATGCATCAACTTTTTCATCACCATCAGCTTTAGTAAGCTTCTCATTTACTGCCAATGGAGTTGTTACTGGATTACAACTCTCCAATTTGAACTTCCGAAGTATATCCATACCATATTTCCTTTGTGAAAGAAAAATTGCATCACTATTTTGATGTACTTCCATTCCCAAGAAATAACTCATTGCTCCAAGGTTTGTTATTTCAAAAACTTGAAGCATGTTGTCCATGAACTTCTTAATTTCCATAACATCATCACCTGTCACAAGCAAGTCATCAACATACAAAGATACAATAACCTTCTTCCCACCATCACATGCCTTAACATAAAGTGTAGGCTCATTTGGACTCCTCTTGAATGCATTTTGTAGAAAATGGGAATCAATCCTACTATACCAAGCTCTTGGAGCTTGTTTTAATCCATATAAAGCGTTATGTAGCTTGTATACTTTATCTTCATGGCCAGCAATCACAAAGCCAATAGGTTGCTCAATAAAAATCTCCTCTTCCAAGGTACCATTTAAAAACGCAGACTTCACATCAAGATGAAAAATCTTCCATCTATATTGAGCTGCCAAAGCAACCAAAAGCCTTATGGTTTCATGTCTTGCTACAGGTGCAAATGTGTCTCCATAGTCAATCCCTGCCATTTGTGCATATCCCTTCACCACAAGCCAAGCCTTATGTTTGTGAATTGAACCATCCGGATTCAACTTGGTTCTATACACCCATTTCACTCCAATTACTTTTCTATCAACAGGTCTTGTAGTTAGCTCCCAAGTTCCATTCTTGTTAATCATCATTAACTCCTCTTTCCTTGCATCATTCCACTCCTTAAACATTGATGCTTCATTATAGTAAGAGGGTTCCATGATAGCATAGCAGCACTTCTCAAAAATCTCTACCAAAGACTTGGTTTTGATCACCGAAGAATCTGATTCTGCTATTGACTCTTCAAAAACAGCTTCATCACCATTTTGAGCATCATTTGCAGTAGAAGAAACATTAACATCAGCCTGCATTTCATTTCTTTTAACTAGATTTTCATCCCAATCCCAGTATGCAGCTTTATTTACTTCAACATCTCTGCTAATTGTCATATTCTTGAACTGCAACTTGTAAATTCTGTAGCCTTTTGAGTGGGCTGCATAGCCAAGAAAAATTCTCATTTCAGATTTGTCATCTAACTTAGACCTCTTCACGCTTGGAATATGTGAATAGCAAATGGAACCAAAAACTTTTAGGTGCTTGACAGAAGGTTTTCTTTCAGACCAAGCCTCAATGGGGGTCATACCTTGAACAGTTTTGGTGGGCAATCTATTCAAGAGGTATACTGCAGTATATACTGCCTCTGCCCAGAATTTTTTTGGTAGTTTTTTTTCAGCCAATAGACACCTTGCCATCTCCATCACAGTTCTATTTTTCATTTCGAATACACAATTTTGCTGAGGTGTGTAGCTGACAGTAAGCTGATGCTTGATGCCCATTTCATCACAAAAATCATTGAACCTATTGGAGGTATACTCCTTGCCATTATCAGACCTTAGAACTTTTAGTTTCCCACCACATTCATTTTCAGCCATAGACTTGAATTTTTTGAAAACATTGAATGTTTGAGTCTTACTTGATAGAAAATATACCTAAGTCATCCTACTCAAGTCATCTATGAAAAGAATGAAATATAAATTCTGACTTAAAGAGGGCAAACTCATGGGGCGACACAAATCTGTATGAACCAATTCTAGCTTGTTTTGAACTCTTATGATAGGATTTGATGCAAATGATTTTCTATGTAGCTTCCCCAAGTTGCAAGCATGACAAACATCATTAATGCATTTGATTTCAGGCATATCAATAACCATACTATGAGTTTGCATAAAATTCAATGCATTTAAATTGAAATGTCCAAGTCTTTTGTGCCACAAAGTTGAATCATCTTGCTTAGACACTAAGGCTGAATGATTTACTTGATTGAAATGCAATGGAAAGCTATTATTGCACATATCAACCGTGACTACTGCAGCTTTATTTGAATCAAGTATAATGCATTTATTTTCTTTAAATGTGAGTGTGTAACCTTTCTTTAATAATTAAGCAACACTAAGCAGGTTTTGATCTAAGTCTGAAATTAACAAAACATCACAAATAGACTTAGTACCATATGGAGTTTGAATGGTAATAGTACCTCTCCCAGCTGACTGCACCAATTCACCATTTCCAAGCCTTACTTTGACATTGCACTTTCTATCAAGAGAGGTAAATAAACTGGAATCTCTAGCCATATGACTTGTACATCCAGAGTCAACATACCAAACATCATTTGAGGTAGAAAAACAAGCTTGTGTTGCCATGAAAATGTGGTCCTCAGCCTGAGTTTGCTCATCTGTGTAATTTGCTTGCTGCATAGGTTGTTTTTGTGTTTCGTTTTGCTTAAGCCTGCAAAACTTCTCCCTATGACCCCATTTCTTGCAATGGTGACATTGAATTTGAGGTTTGCCCTTGTACCAACAATCCTTGGATTGATGGTTGGTTCTCTTGCAGGTTGTGCAAGCTGGAAACTTCCCCATTGCTGCAGAATCTGATGTCATTCCATTTGTCTTGACTTTGCCTTTGGTATCTCCATTTTTTTGGTTAAAAATCTGCTTCTTTTGGTCCTTCTGACCTGCATGCTTCCATTTTTGTCTAGCTTGAAATGCATCCTCAACAACATCATCCTTTCTCATAGACATTCTCTGCTCTTGAGCTTGCAGCTTACTAACTATTTCAGATATTGTTAGTTTCTTCAAGTCACAAGACTCTTCAATGGCAGAAACCTTAGCCTCAAACTTTTCAGGTAAACTTATCAACATCTTCTCCACCACTTTGTAGTCTTCCACCACCTCTCCATAAAGTCTCATTTGATTGACAAGCTCAGATAGCTTGCTAGAGTAGTCTTTAATAAACTCACCTTCTTTCATTTTCAACATCTCAAACTCTCTTTTGAGAGTCAACAACTTGACATTTCTTACTCTTTCACTGCCCTCATATCTTTCCTTTAGCTCATCCCATATTTGCTTGGCTGTTTCAAGATGCATAATGTTTGTAAACACATCTGTCAAAGCTGAGTGCAAACAAGTGACAGCTTTGTCTTTCTTCATCTTCTCCTCCTCATGTTGCTTGATTTGCTCTGAGTAGGAGGTCTTGCTTCTCTTGTTCTACATGCTCCCATAGACCAAAAGACTTCAAATAAGACTTCATTTTTACTGCCCATATTTGATAATTTTCTCCAAAAAATTGAGGGACAGCCAAGGTAAAATTGCTTGCTGCTGCCATCTGGACACTTATAAGTGTTTGATCTCTCAAGAGCAAGTGTTTAACTCACAAAACTCTCAATATTAGAGCTCACAGCCCATAAGAACAATGCTCTGATACCACTGTTAGAAATCAGACCATATGCAACCATTAACTATCAAACATCCCATAAAAACATGCTCTCAGAGCAGAACAAAAAACAGAACCGAAGCACACAATTTTTGCTAACATACATTCTGTAGCTTTTTCATTGAAGTTTATATATGAGTACAAGAACTGATTTCAACCATACATTGTTACCAACCTTAGGTACACAACCCATTCCTATTCAGAAAAAACTGACATTAGAATTACCTAACCCCACTATAACAACCAAAAACAAACTTAACACGTTACATCTAAATTAAGTACAAACTAAACCATTACAATGAAATTAACTTAAATGAGGTTGCTTAAACCATAAGAAGACACACAAAATAACAAACTTAAGCTAAAGAGTTTCTAGGAAAAGTTTCACATTCTCAACAAATAGAATGCATGTATAACTGTATATGTCAATTAACAACTGGTAAGAAAGTTCAAGGACTACCCAAGTAAATACATAAATAAACAAATATATATATATGGACAAAATATCCATTTATTCCTCATAGATACATTACATCTCACAAAATACTTAGCTCTCCTCTCTTTTAGTTGTATGACAAATGACCTAAAACTAGTAACATCAACTATCATTAAGGGCATACCACACTAATACCAACGTCCTCCAGAAAACCTATTAACTAAGTCAAGAAATGTCTAGATATATAAAATATGGGCACTGTTGATGTGTGCCTTAAAACCTTGAAAAAATTGGTTCATTTATTTCTGTTTTTTTTTTTTTTTTAGCATGTATTCATTGTTTATTTGAAATCTTAATCGTAAACTTTTATCTCTCCAATCATCACTTTTGAACTTTTGGTCTATAAAACCTAGATATTTAGAGGATTTTGTCACTTTTGGCATGGTAGTAACATGATGAAGCTCACCATCAAGCATTTCCCTTCTGAGTTAGGCCAAATAAAGGGATCCAACTCCGAAATTCCTGTCACTACTGCCACTACATCTGCAAGAAAGCACAAACGTTATCACACTTTTGATGAATAAAAGCATCTTTTTGGGTCATTGCAAACAACCGAATTTACAAGACCTCTTCGAAAGAGCATCCATGGTCTCGAATTTGATCCCAATAATCCCCCATCTTGTAATGCTTTCCATGTACTTTTGGTAAGGTTTTATAAAATCTGCACGATGGAGCCTGCATCTCAGATTTTAGAACAACTTTTTAATTATTTTCCGATCAAGAACTACACTGCTTAACTTGCAAACAAATCTCTTCTATGTGAACAAAATTTTATTCTTAATGATGTTCATTCTAATACTCAGTTGCTCACAACACATAAGAAAGCAGTACGCAGACTTTCAGTACCCTCCTAGGAAAACATGTTATAATTTGATGACAGGTTGAAAATATTAAATACTTATATCTAATACTCCGTTTCCACTAAAAAACAAGTGGAGGAAAGAGTGGGACACGTGGGAAAAAGTGGCTTTGGTGTAGTGGTAAACCAAAAGCTCACCCACTTGCCTTTACAAGATTGCGCGTTCAACTCCTAAGTCCCATTTAATGTGGGCAATTTTCCCACGTATGTGTCCTCCCGTTTTCTGCTAATAACAAAAAAGTTATATATTCATTTGAGATATATGAAGTTGTACAGTGATACATCGAAAGTATAATATAAACATGAATTATTTATTTTATTTTTGGGTCCTAAATATGTGCACTTATAATCTTGTGAAAATAGAATCCCAAGACATAGCATGATTCCATCTGTTTTTAGTGAACTAGCACCAAATTAATCACTAAAGTACAGTGTATTGGCCGAAATGTCCTTCATTAATGAGATAAAAGCTCTCTATTTTTCCTCTCATTTCTCTTTTTGTGCTCTCTCCATTTTTTTCCTCCTCCTCTCACTATTTCTCCGCATTTATTCTCATATTCTCTCTACAATGTCACTTTTCATGCAACGAAAACTTGTTTGGCAATGTAATTGTGATTAGTTGGTTCTATAGAAAATGTGATATAAATCGTTTGAATCTATGAATTTTTTTCATAGTTATATTTTTTTATTAATTTCTGGTTTGGATTTTTGGGATTGCTTAAAATTTGTAAATTAGTTTTAAAAATAAAAAGAAAAAAAAAAACTCAAAATCAGAAGAAAACTCGAAATTTGCAAAATATGAAAAGAAAAAAATAGAGAGAAAAAAATCATTAAGTCTTGAAAGACACTTATTAATTAAGTCTCATAAGCTTCGAGAAATAATGACAAACTTAATGGATCTTGTGAAAAAAATTATTTATTATTATTATTATTATTTTTTTTTTAAAAAAGGTTGTTTGGAACACAGCTTTTGGAGGAGTTATTTGTCCAATAACTATTTTAGATATTGTTAAATTTAAAACTAGTCTCACGAAAAATTGAAAAACAAAAAATGAAAAAGTGCAAGAAATTTAGAGAAGCCTATAATAAATACTTCGGATGTTCATATTGTAGTGCAGTAGAAGCACATAGGCCAACTATGATCTTAGACCATGGTTCAACACCTCTCACCTCCGATAATAAATGTGAGATTTTCTCTCATGTATGTGGACTGTTTCCCACCCAGGTGTGGGTGGCTCCCAATTCTATGGGAGCCACTATCGCTTATTCGAGCCATGCCACTAGAGTTCTGCTAGCTTAGTTTCGGTTGTTTTCTGAGCTCGTCCCAATGTTTCGAAAAATATATATATATATATATGTTCATATTGTATTACACTTTAGTGAGCGTATATGTTAGCATGGCCAATAGTGAAATATAATATGAAACCCAAAAGAGAAATCCCGATGCATAGTATGCATGTGTTTCTGCACCTTCTTAATTAGTTCACGACGGTAACTGTAAGGCCCAAATCCAAGTGGATCCAATAAATTAATGGAGCCCAAATAAGAACTAATAAATAGGCCCAAATTGAGTGTAAGCTGAAGTTGTATAATAATGTTAAAGCAATTAGACAAAAACCCAATTGGATGAATTTAGTAGCTATATAAAGAATAGAAATAATATATAAAAAAAAAGGCAAAAATATAAATATATTATATTTATATTTTTTCCCTAATTGTTATTAAGGTTTGAAGCTTCATATAAAACATTATTTTCCTCTATTCACAGCGGCCACCTCTCATACATCATTCAAAATTCTCTTCTTCATCAACAAAGTTAAACTCTCGATCATAGCAAGTTTGGAATTCAAGGTTCATTGTAAAGATTGATTGTGAATCAAGTAGGTTTTTTTTTTTCTCTTTCTTTCATATTTTTATTTATTGATATTAGGATTTTATGGTATGATAAGACTTATGATATCATATTGTTATGTTTGGAGTTATTTCAAAATAAGATTAAAATTTTATGGATTTCTTATGGAGGAAATAAAGGCTACTAGAAATTTGCTTCGTTGTGGATCCTGTCAAATTTGTTTAATTGGTTGAATAGGCAAATGAAGGTACAAAATTATGAAATTTGGCATGGATGCTCCTTAGGATGATGTTGGGTTATATCCTGAAAAATTTCGTGAGTCATATGATAAATATGTAATTAATTACGAATTTTTGTTTACTTCTGACTTAGTGAAATAAAAATCTATACTACACTGAACTGGGTTGAATCTTGAATTTTTTGGACATGCAAATGATGTTATTTTGGCGTCATTAAATTTCTATATAAACCAATATGAGTCATCTGTAAGCCATTAGAATTTGAAGGATTTTCATAAAGCTATTTATTTTTAAAACTTCAGACATCAAAGGTTGTTCAGTTTTGAAACTGATGTCAATACTGTCTTGATTTGGATTCGAAGATTTCAGTTGATAGGTTAGTAGATGTATTTAAAACTAGAAATTTTTATGGTATTTATTCCAAGTTTTTAGAACACATGAATTTTCGAGATTATTAGCTTTATATACAATTTATTAAAAATGTAGAAAATGGATTGCATCAGTGAGACAGTGTTGACAGTATTGGATTGCAATGGTATTTGGACTTACAATGATTTAGTAAGTTACGATTTCCTATAAATTTATGAGTTTAGTGATGTGATTTTAGGTTGATAAGGGAGGTTAAATTAGTAAAACTATTTTCTCTATTGGAATAAGCGGAAGACAAACTTTATACATTGTTTTAATATATTACATGTTTAATTTCAAAAATACTTTAATTGATTCTTTTAAATAATCGAATGAAACTCTAGATTTTTCAACGTTATTCTATTATATTTTATATAAATGATTTTGCATCGTCAAACATATGTTTTATGTATATTGTTCGATTATATTGAAAGTATTGTCTTCCTATTTAAAAAATGTGATATATTTCATTAAAAGTATTCCTCCATATTTGTAAAAAATGATACGTATTATAATCGTGATTGTAATGAAAACAGTTTTGGCTCATCTGTCCGTAATTTATTTAATTGTAATAGCCTAAGCACCGAGATTACAGATGTCATAATTGTATCATATTGGTCAAGCTGGAATATTTATTATTGCGCAACATTAATTGAATTGGCCCCACACCGAGATTACAGGTGCTAATTGTATTGGCCCCGCACCAAGATTATATATGCTAATTGTATTGGCCCCACACCGGGATTACAGGTGTAAATTGTATTACTGTGACAGCAGCCACTTCCATTTTATTTAAATTCGTATATGAAATGTTTTCCGTTATTTTGACTTCAGTTTAAATATTGAATGTTTTCTGTATCGTATTGTTAAATGTTTTATTGTTTTATTGACTTAGATTTTGAAAACTGAATGCTTTCTATATTGGGTCGTTAAACGTTTAATTGGCTTTGCTATATTCGCTATTTTTCAATTACTATGAAATTACGGATTTATTCTTATTGTAAACCTACTTTATAAAATTACAATATATTCTTTTGATTATATATCACATCATAATGTATAATGTTTATCTATTGAATTGACAGTTCACCCCTTCGTCTCTACTATTTTTATAGATTTGTAGGCTATATTTCGCTTGAAGGGCAACTTCTAGTTATTGGTATCACTTGGAGGAGAATTTCAGTTATGTTATCGTGGTTATATCCATTCCTATTATTAATGAACCATTTGAGTTTGTTTTAATGGTTAGGACTTAAATATATGGATTTATTTCGAATGATCGTGAATTTGAATTGTTTAAGACTTTTATTGAAATATTGAGACATATTTAAGTTATTTACGAATAAAGTATATTGTGAAATTTAAGTTTTACGGAGTATCATTCTAGATTCCTTATATCGTGGAGATGAGTTATTTAAGAGCTTTGTTGAAGTATTGAGACAGGTTGATATTATTGAATTAAACACTTTATAGAATTTTTTTTATTAATTGTGTTTTAGTTTTGGAGATTTAAGTGACTAATTGAATATTACATTATACTAACTTTTTATGGCAAATTGGGGTGTTACAGCAACACTTTTTCGAAAAGACTAATGGCACTAGCTTTAACTAGTTTCCCTTTCTTTTGATGGGATATTTATAATTTGTCCCCTAACATTTAGTCCTAATCTGAAGCCGCCCCTCTTAGTTTCTTAATTAACAGTTTACCTCCCCAAAGTTTAATTAAATAAATAATCAACTTCCCACCGTTACGGATTTCGTCCATTGATGTTAGGGATAGAAGGGTAAAATGGTAAATGAAGGTGATAAGTAAATATATAAATTAATAAAAAATAATAAAAAACCAAAAGAATAAAAATTTAAAATTTTATTAAAAAAAAAAACAATTTAAAAAATGATTGATCTCCACCATCCAGATGGATGGTGGAGTTCAAATAAAAAATTAATTTGACATAAAAAAATTAAAAAAACAAAAAAAACACTTTCTCTATCTTCATCTATTCTCTTTCTCTACCAACTCTCTCTCTCTCTCTCTCTACCTTCATTGGCGGCTTCATCGGTCACCGTCAATGGGTTGGTTCATCTTCTTCTTCTTCTTTTATTCTCTTCTTCTTCTTCTTTTATTCTCTTCTTCTTCTTCATCATCTTCTCAAACCCATAAATCAAATCTAGATTTATAGGTTCAAAAAATCAAACCTAGAAACTGCATTCAAGAAAAAGAAGAAAAAGAAGAAGAAGAAGAAGAAGTTTTTCAGTTTTGCTGTTGAATAAGGTTAGGTCGAATTAGGTTTCAGTTTTGGTGTTGAATATGGTTAGGTTGAATTAGGTTTCAACTTTCGTGCTGAAGTGGGTTGAATTTGTTTTTTTGATGATTTTTTTTTTATGAGATTGGATGAGAAGGAGAAGAAGGAGAATGAGATGTTGTGTTTAAGTTTATGGGTTTAATGTGATTTGAGGTTATGATTGGATTGAGGATAGTGGATTGATCGATGTTGAACTTCTATGGATGGTTGATTTAATGTGATTGAATTTAGTGTTGAACTTCTATGGATTGTTTTACAATTTGTTAAGTTTCTTTGTCTTTTCTTTTTTTTTTTATGTTTTCCTTAAATTTTTTGAAGTTCTGGTTATGACCCTAGGTCTTCAAGAAGACCTAGGTTCATAACTCAAACCTTCAATCGTTTTTTTTTTTTTTTGTAATTTTCTTTTTATACAACAATTTTTTTGTTTTCAATTTTTTTTTTATTTCAAGATGGATGGTGGAGATTTATTGTCTTTATTTTTAATAAAATGTTAAAATTTAATTTTTAAATAAATATAAATATTAAATTTTATTTTTAAATTAATCATCATTGCCCATAATATCATAGACAGTGAAGATCTCTTTTTTTATAATTTTATATTAATTAAATTTATTTTGATTTTTCGATTTTATTTAAATTAAGTTTAAGAGGGAGAATGGTTAATTACGGAACTAGGGGGAACAATTTCAAATTAAGATCAAACGTTGAGGGGCAAATTATAAACATCCCTCCTTTTGATTAGACTATCATACAATACTAGTTGAGTTCTTTAATTCTAACACAAAGAAAAATGTGAGTTTTAAAACAAACCTAAAAAAAAAAGTTTTTTTAACATTAGATTAGATAGTTCGCAAATTAACTTTGTAAACAAAAGATGGTGCTTAAAAAATTCATTTTTATTTGTTGGTTTAAAAATCCACATTTTTTTTTTATTTAAACTTACACCGAACAGGATAGAGATCTATTAAGACATGTCGAGATCAACCGTTACCTATAAAGCACGGATATCTACTCTCAGGATCGATGAATAACAATTCTCATAATAATGGAAGAAAAATACCCACATAAGCTATTAGGGGTGGGCAAAAAAAATCGAACCGAACCAAACAGGTCCGGTCCAAATCGAACTGAACCGAACCGAAAAATCGGTTTTTTTTTTTGTTTTTCGGTTTGGTTTAGTTGTAATTTTTAAAAAATCAAAAATTTTTGGTTCGATTCGGTTTTGACTCAAAAAAACCAAACCGAACCAAAAGCCAAAAAAAATCAATAGTACATTCTTGGTTATGAACTAATAGTTTTTGTTTTGTTTTTGTTTTAACTTGAAGGTAAAAGAATGTTTTAGGTGTTATTTTGAAAATGTTTTAGGCTCCTTTTTGGCCTATTCTATTCTATGTTTTAATTAGGTGCTGTTTTGAAAATGTTTTAGGTGTTGTTTTGAATTGTTTTTAGTTTTGTCAATTGTTTTTTATGTTCAGGGCTGTTACTTTTGAATTATTTGAATTGCAATTTATATAACATACTGGACTTAAAACCAATTGGAGGCCCAAAATTGCAGGCCCAAAACCGAACCGAATGAAATCAGTTCGGTTCGGTTCAGTTCAGTTCATGTAATTTATTCGATTCGGTTCAATTAAAAAAAAAAAAAAAAAAAACAAAACTGAAAATTTTTGGTTCGGTTCAGTTTCCCTATAAGCTATAATATATGCTTAGTAGAAATTTAACCCCCAACCTTATTAAGGATGTAAAGATGGACAACTATCTATGCTAACGTGGCCACACTTGTTTACTTAACGCAATTTGCTGTAATTTTTACATACCTACTAATTTTTAGTATAAGACGATGACAAGTTATATACTAATATAAACTAAGATGCATAAGGGTGTTTGTACGGCTCAGACTATGAGGAAAGTTGTTCCTCAAGCATATTTCATTCAGATAATAATAATAAGATAATTTTGATATTAAAAATAAAATAGAACGGTGGATGCCATCAGGCCTTCATTTTTGGAGGATGGCAATAGCCACTGCTTGAAGAGGTTGGCTGCCTCCTTTAAAAAGAAAGCTCAGCCACCTACTTCTGAAAGGAGGTGTGAGCTTCTTCCTTTGTGGAGGCCAGCAGTGTCTTTTTCAAGGATGTTTCAAGCACTCCAATGCAAAACATTGTATTCTACATTAACAATGTACTATTTTTCTATACAACCCCTCACATTTTAAGGCATGCATAAAACATGCTGACACATTCAAGAGTTCAATATCATTTTCCATCAAAGAGTCTCATCATTTTGTTTCCTAAACATGGCACAGGCAGGCGGCATTGATCATCCTGACTAACTAACGTTAGCCGCAATAAATCTAGACACACTTCAGTTAAATTTGGTTTGCTTTGAAGTTTGATACCAACCTAGTAAACAACTGTTTCCAATGATTTCCTTTAGCTAGCTAGAATCTAAGGACCATATTTGCTCACAAATTCAATGAAAATGAGAAGAAAGAATAGAAATCGGATGTGGGTCATGGCAATACCTTATATGATAAAGGTTAATCAGGCTACTGTCGATTGTTGCATTAGCCACTCGAGAAAGGACTTTGGAACATTGATAATAATTTGCAAGGATGAACATAGGAACACCACATTCACAGCCAAATCTTTTTATTCCCAACCTCAACTTCCAATCTTCAAACCTAAAAGCACCAAGCACCAAGCACAAATTTTCAAGATTGAGAATTTGAGAAACACTAGATCATTAAATAGCAGATATGCGTACATTTAGACAATGGATAGATGTGCAACTTCTCCACTTTTATTGCATATTGTGATAAGGTGTCTATTTGCCGTCTTTCTGTTACTGGTTTCCGGCAGCTGTAGTTGAATTTTGTTTTATGGGATTTTAGGAAGGGTTTCTATTAACTATCATGATACTGATGGGTATTTGATGATTCCCTATGTTAATTAATCATAATCTTTAGACAAAGTAGTGAAATGAAAAGGCTGGTTAGTTCTAGATTATCAATCTCTGTATAGATTTTCATATGCAAATCAAAAGTTTAAGAGGTCATGTTACTATACAGTTTGTATAGAATTACAAAGATAATTAGTGGTATTAGACTCTAAGTCCAGAGTTACAAAAATTAAAAACTAGAGCAAAAAATTCAATTTAACTAAATCACCCTCATAACTATTATATAAATATACAAATCATGAACGGTAGCTTGATCCTAAACTTTCTTCACATAACACAACAAGTTAAAAAACAGAACTTAGTATACACCAAATTGGCTGATTAGTAAACTAAATAATAGTTCCTTCAGACCTAAGTTTTAAAAAAATATATAGAAAATTAACTATTCTGTAATTTGTAATTGAACTGTGAAATTTTGATCAAGCAAGCATACCTAAGAAATGCCACTGTATCCTTTAAGTTAAGCCTCTTTCTTCTCACAAATTCAGTCCATCCCCTCCTAATCTGATACTTTCTTTGTGAGTCTGAATAAAAATAACACACTTAATTTTTCCAATATCTAAGTCATTAAATCACAACTAATGAATTCAATCAGAATTTAGAAGTACCTTCATATTCCATATAAAATTTCCAATGTGTCCCTTGAACATCCTCGGCAGAAAGCACCTGGGAACTAAGCTTAAGGTCCTGCAACATGGAAAAATGTTAAGAAAATAATCTAGCAACATGCATAAAGAAAAATGCTAAATTCTCACCCATAAAGGAATAAAGACTTCATAAGCATCCACAGGTATCGATATAGTTCGTAAATCCTCAGGTTTAGAAAGTGTTACAGAGAACATGCGCAAGGCTGCTTTTGCCTTATTTACACCTGACTTCATAACCTCTTCGCCCTTTGGATTTTGTCCTTCCGACTAGACAACACGAAAAGTGGATGAATCATCATCATCAGGAGAAAATTTTAATCTATAGAAACTTTAAATTCTGATAACAAAGAACCTAATAAGTCACATAGAGAAAAACTACAAACTCAACCAGGAAAAATACAAGGAGAAATTATATTACTAAACATCAAGTCATGTCACAAAAGATCATACCTTTTGTTCTGGAAGCAAAGTAACATGTGCACATGCTTCATCAGTCGTCTTATTAGCCTGTTTCAAGAGATAACAATCAATAAATCAATACATGGAAGGCAAACAAACAATAAAATATGTACCTAAGAAAAGGCTAGTACTTACAATTAATTGGACATGTTGAACCCTGCAGAAGATCTCTGGTTGGAGATTGAAGTTAGGGACTTCTGAGGATGAGAATAAGGAGGAAGTAATTAAGGCAGCATATTCCAAATGACCTTGTGGGAAGTAGACAGCCAAGTTATCTTTCTTGGGCAGGTAAGGCCGATTGCCGACTAGAGCACGCCATAAGTCCAAGTTATAATCTAGAACGACATGACATTAGAGGCAGGTATATGAATTCTCATAACATGAATAATAAATGTAAGAAAAATAACCAATAGAAACTACCGCTATCCTCCTCAAAGACTGCTGTGAAATCTTTGTTTACGACCTCGGACTCTGCATAGACACCACCACCATCCTCCTCAAAGACCGCTGTAAAATCTTCCTTAATCTCCATAGAGACTGCAGCGAAATCTTTGTTTTCGACCTCAGTCTCCGCATCTTTCTTCTCTGACTCCGTTGTTGCAAGTTCAGGATTGATCTCCATGAACACCCTTGACAGAAATCCTTCAAAATGGCAAAGCAGAACTACAACCGACCATCAACAATATTTGAAGAACAACGGTAACAAACATAGGATCATATGAAATGCGAGAAGGGGTCAAGCCATTTTAACAAATGCATAGTTTCGTGGGGAACCCACCAAGCTAAAACAATGAATAAAAGTCAAGATCAGGCAGGCAATAAGTAAGATGATAGGTAAAGCCAAGCTAAAACAATGAATAAAAGTCAAGATAAGGCAGGTAAGGCGCAAGACGGTCGGTAGAGATATCCGATATTTTAAAGAGAGAAATCCGATAAATAATGAATCTACTATTTATTCAACCCTAGACCCCACAAGCTGCCCTAGAATTGCAAGTCACCCGCGCTAGCATTGTTGTCTTGGTACTACTGTAAATTTGAGAACATGTAAACTATTGGTACGAAAATTTTAATTTATGAAGTGTGTGTTATATTAATTTTAGAAATCAATAAAATTTTGTTAATATTTTTTATTTTTCTTTTAAGATAAAAATTTATAAAAGACTATGAATGCTTTTAATAACTTTTTAAAGTCTATAAAAACTAACAAAATTTTATGAAAGTCTTATAAATTAAAATTCTATTACAATTCATAAAAGTCTATTAATGTCTATAAATTAAAAGTCTCTTAAAATGAATTCTATGAAAGTCTACGGTAATAATTCAAAATTATGTAAACTCTATGAAAGTCAATAAAAATCTAAAAACTCTATAAAAATCATTCATTTAAAAAGGTCTATAAAATTTTACATTGAATACAGTCTTTGAGTTCGTAAGTATTCAAGAACGAATGTATTTATTATTTAGAATACAACAAAAAGTGGCTGAGTGATATACGTTTTATATTTACACTCTAACAGTTGTAAGTTCGAATTATTCACTCTTCCTAAATCTCAAATTTACAATAAGATTTTAAAATTTTGTGATAAAATTTTTTTCATTTGTTAAGTGGCTTGACAATGTTTTCACTATTATTGTTGTTGCAATTTTATTAAGAGCTCCAAAAATTATATATACTTTGTAACTCATTATTATTTAGAATACAACATTGTCAATAGGGCCTCAAATCTTTATCTTCATTTGGGTATTTTTTGGGATTGGGGGGGTGGAAATGGGGTGAAAATCCATCTCCAATTCCAAATGGGAATTGGGATCCCATCCCCATTTCTTACATTTATAAATTTTAATATATAAACAAAAAAAAAAATTTATATTGTAATGGTTCTACCTCACGGTCTTAGGCCTCGGCCCTCACGGTCTTGGTAGGTCGGGCCACCCGCACCTCGGTGCACCATGGGCAAGTACTGTCCCCGGGCCCTTGGGGTTTTACTCGCCTCTCACACCCCTCGAACCCATGACCTGAGCCACTAAAGTCAAATGGATTCTTAGAGCAAGGTGTGTACCAATTGAGCTACTGCCTATGGTGCACGAGGTGCAAGTGGGCTGGCCTACCAAGACCGTGAGGGCCGAGGGCCAAGACCATAAGGTAAGGCCGTTACTCAGTGTAGTACAGATTTTTATTTCACTAAGTTAAAAGTAAACAAAAATTCGTAATTAATTACATATTTATCATATGACCACGAAATTTTTCAGAATATAACCCAACATCCTAAGGAGCATCCATACTGAATTTCATAATTTTGTACCTTCATTTGCCCATTCAACCAATTAAACAAATCTGACAGATCCACAACGAAGCAAATTTCTAGCAGCCTTTATTTCCTCCATAAGAAATCCATAAAATTTTAATCTTATTTTGAAATAACTCCAAACATAACAATATGATATCGTAAGTCTATCATACCATAAAATCCTAATATCAATAAATAAAAATATGAAAGAAAGAGAAAAAAAACCCTACTTGATTCGCAATCAACCTTTACAATGAACCTTGAATTCCAAACTTGCTATGATCGAGAGTTTAACTTTGTTGATGGAGAAGAGAATTTTGAATGATGTATGAGAGGTGGCCGCTGTGAATAGAGGAAAATAATGTTTTATATGAAGCTTCAAACCTTAATAACAATTAGGGAAAAAATATAAATATTTATATTTATATTTTTGCCTTTTTTTATATATTATTTCTATTCTTTATATAGCTACTAAATTCATCCAATTGGGTTTTTGTCTAATTGCTTTAACATTATTATACAACTTCAGCTTACACTCAATTTGGGCCTATTTATTAATTCTTATTTGGGCTCCATTAATTTATTGGATCCACTTGGATTTGGGCCTTACAGTTACCGTCGTGAACTAATTAAGAAGGTGCAGAAACACATGCATACTATGCATCGGGATTTCTCTTTTGGGTTTCATATTATATTTCACTATTGGCCATGCTAACATATACGCTCACTAAAGTGTAATACAATATGAACATATATATATATATATATATTTGAAATATTGGGACGAGCTCAGAAAACAACCGAAACTAAGCTAGTAGAATTCTAGTGGCATGACTCGAATAAGCGGTAGCGGCTCCCATAGAATTGGGAGCCACCCACACCTGGGTGGGAAACAGTCCACATACATGAGAGAAAATCTCACATTTATTATTGGAGGTGAGAGGTGTTGAACCATGGTCTGAGATCATAGTTGGTCTGTGTGCTTCCACTGCACTACAATATGAACATCAGAAGTATTTATTATAGGCTTCTCTAAATTTCTTGCACTTTTTCATTTTTTGTTTTTCAATTTTTCGTGAGACTAGTGGTAAATTTAACAATATCTAAAATAGTTACTGGACAAATAACTCCTCCAAAAGTTGTGTTCCAAACAACCTTTTTAAAAATAATAATAATAATAATAAATAATTTTTTTACAAGATCCATTAAGTTTGTCATTATTTCTCGAAGCTTATGAGACTTAATTAATAAGTGTCTTTCAAGACTTATTGATTTTTTTCTCTCTATTTTTTTCTTTTCATATTTTGCAAATTTCGAGTTTTCTTCTGATTTTGAGTTTTTTTTTTCTTTTTATTTTTAAAACTAATTTACAAATTTTAAGCAATCCCAAAAATCCAAACCAGAAATTAATAAAAAATTATAACTATGAAAAAAATTCATAGATTCAAACGATTTATATCACATTGTCTATAGAACCAACTAATCACAATTACATTGCCAAACAAGTTTTCGTTGCATGAAAAGTGACATTGTAGAGAGAATATGAGAATAAATGCGGAGAAATAGTGAGAGGAGGAGGAAAAAAATGGAGAGAAAGCACAAAAAGAGAAATGAGAGGAAAAATAGAGAGCTTTTATCTCATTAATGAAGGACATTTCGGCCAATACACTGTACTTTAGTGATTAATTTGGTGCTAGTTCACTAAAAACAGATGGAATCATGCTATGTCTTGGGATTCTATTTTCACAAGATTATAAGTGCACATATTTAGGACCCAAAAATAAAATAAATAATTCATGTTTATATTATACTTTCGATGTATCACTGTACAACTTCATATATCTCAAATGAATATATAACTTTTTTATTATTAGCAGAAAACGGGAGGACACATACGTGGGAAAATTGCCCACATTAAATGGGACTTAGGAGTTGAACGCACAATCTTGTAAAGGCAAGTGGGTGAGTTTTTGGTTTACCACTACACCAAAGCCACTTTTTCCCACGTGTCCCACTCTTTCCTCCACTTGTTTTTTAGTGGAAACGGAGCATTAGATATGAGTATTTAATATTTTCAACCTGTCATCAAATTATAACATGTTTTCCTAGGAGGGTACTGAAAGTCTGCGTACTGCTTTCTTATGTGTTGTGAGCAACTGAGTATTAGAATGAACATCATTAAGAATAAAATTTTGTTCACATAGAAGAGATTTGTTTGCAAGTTAAGCAGTGTAGTTATTGATCGGAAAATAATTAAAAAGTTGTTCTAAAATCTGAAATGCAGGCTCCATCGTGCAGATTTTATAAAACCTTACCAAAAGTAAATGGAAAGCATTACAAGATGGGGGATTTGTTAGTTAAGTGAGATTTTTCTAGAGACTCTTTTGTTGAAATGATGTTGTTGACATTTTGCTTAATTTAGGGAAGGTTAGTTAAAAGGGTATGGTGATCCTTATTTTTGTAAAAATATTTTGAGTAAACAATGATGTAGTGGTTGGAGTAGGTATGACCCTCCAAAAAGCTGTAACCATGTCATTATATATGCAATGTATGAATGAGAAAAACAATTTACTTTTATCTAAAAAACTATCAAATGGTATCAGAGCTTTTTTCTTGAGGGATCTGTGAGGGTAAGAAAAAGCTTTCTTGAGTGTTTGTAAGGAGAGTAATCAAACACTGTGAGAAAGAGTGAAATGGCTTCAAACAACTTCCTGGGTACAGGTCCTCCTATGTTCACAGGGGAAAATTTTCACATATGGGTTATCAAGATGAAGACTTATCTCAAGGCTCTAAATTTATGGGAAGTAGTAGAAGTTGGTGTTGATCCTCCTCCTCTCGAACCAGATCCAACTATAGCACAAATCAAGGCTCATGAAGAACAGAAGGCTAAGAAACCAAGAGCACTTACCTGTCTTCATTCAGCACTTTCAAAGGTGATTTTCACCAGGATAATGGCCTGTGAGACACCTAAGGAAGCATGGGAGAAGCTAAAAGAGGAGTTTGAAGGAAGTGATAGAGTGAAGACTGTTAAACTCTTAACTCTCAAAAGAGAATTTGAGATGTTAAAGATGAAGGAAGCTGAAACGGTGAAGGATTATTCATCTAAGCTCTTGGACCTTGTGAACAAAATAAGGCTGTTTGGTGAACCATTTCCAGATTCTAAAGTAGTAGAGAAGATTATGATAAGCTTACCTGCAAGGTTTGAGTCCAAGATCTCTGCGATTGAAGAATCTTGTGACTTGAAAACACTGTCAGTGGCAGAGTTAATCAGCAAACTGCAAGCCCAAGAACAAAGATCAAGTATCAGAGATGAAGAAGTGACAGAAGGTGCATTTCAAGCTAAACACAAAGCCAAGCAATTTGGTAAAGAAAACAAGAAATGTGAAGGGGATAAAGCAACAAAAGGCAAAGCACAAATGTATGGGAAGGATCAGACAAAGAAAGGCAAGTTTCCACCTTGTAGCATTTGTCAAAGAACAAATCACCAAAAGAATGACTGCTGGTACAAAGGGAAACCTCCTATTCAGTGTAGGTTCTGCAGAAAGTTAGGCCATATTGAGAAGAATTGCAGGGCAAAACAGAACCAATCATAGCAACAACCTATTCAACACGCTAACTTCAATGAAGAATCACAGAAGAAGGAAGACAGCTTGTTTATGGTTTCTCATGGTGCACCTACTACTGACAGAACTACTTGGTTCATAGATAGTGGATGCACGTGCCATATGTCAAACACTGAGCTTTTGTTTAGCACCCTTGACAAGTCTATCACGACAAAAGTCAGATTGGGAAATGGTGAAACAATTGAAGCACAAGGAAAAGGGTCAATTGTTGTACAAACTAAACAAGGTACAAAGTTTATACATGATGTACTCTATATTCCTTGTTTAGCTCATAACTTATTAAGTGTGGCTCAAATGCTCTCCAAAGGTTATTCTTTGTCATTTAAGGGCAAGTATTGTTGTGTGTTTGATTCTGATGACAGCTTGATTATCAAAGTAGAAATGATTGATAAAAGCTTTCCTGTAGACTGGAAATTAGCTGTTGATAGTGTTAATTATGTTAGTGAGGAAGATTCATGGTTGTGGCACAAAAGATATGGACATTTTAACTATGCAACTTTAAAGATTATGCATGAGAAGAGTCTAACAAAGGATTTACCACAGATCTTATACTCTAAAGAAGTGTGTGGATCTTGTCAAATGGGAAAGGCACATAGGCAAGCATTTCCTACAAGTGCTATATGGAGAGCTAAAGAGAAACTTGAATTAGTCCATACGGATGTATGTGGACCTATGCAAATGCCATCATTGAGCCAAAATAAATATTTTGTGCTCTTTATGTTGGGGTTTCTGCCCTAAGAGCTTGTAATATTGTAAACGGTTTTATAAATTTTAATAAAATATTCATTTCATTCAATTTATATATTTTGCAAAAATCGTATATATCATGAGAAACATCCTTGATTACTGATGTAATTTCAAACTAAGTATATAAGTGTTATATACAGGTGGATTTAGTTTGAGATAAGTAATTTAAAGAGTCCGTAGAAAACAAACGAAGTTGGGTACTTCATTTGTGGTAAATCTACAGCTGCGGTCCCTTTCGTATTTGATACGATAGTCTTATCCAAGACTATTCATGTGGTGACATGGAAATGGAGGCACCTTATATAATAAAGATTATATAGGACTGGACCACGATAAATATAAGTCTCTAAATAATATCCGTTAACCTTAGAGATTTATATTTATCAACCAGATGATCATATATGAATTGATCTTAATTCTGAGTGTATTATGAACTCCTGCTTGTTAAGTTATTTCATTTGATTTACATGGGTGAGATCGGTGTAGATACCCGATCAATAACTTCGTACTTTGGGGATATGATTTAATAAGTAGCCTGGGAACATTCTATACAATAGTGAAATCCACTCCTTCTTGCGAGAAGTAGAAAAGTAGTTCCCTTAAGGGTTGATTCAGGTCTTGAACAATAAGAGCGCTCAACTTTCTGTTTATATGTAAACAGAAAGATAAATTCATAAGTTGTTATGAATATATTGTTCATTAGAGAATCAATGGTACTTAAGGATCAAGAAATAATTAGAGAGGTAAAACGGACATTTGACCTTGCTCTAATTATGAACTATTTGTGGAGGGTCAAATCATATGTAGTGATTAAATCAATGGACACTGAAAAATTTCAGATTGTATAAAAAACATCTACAATTTTGAGAGTGCAATCTTAAGTTTTTAGTGGAATAACTTTAAGATTAATAATAGTGAATTATTTAATTAAAGAGTTTAATTAATAATTCCAATATTATTGGAGCTCAAAACTGTAGGTCCATCGGGTCCCCTTGATAGCTCATTTTACTATAAGAAACGTGTATATAGAATATTGTAATTGGACCGTCCAATTACAGGTTACATAAGTAACAAAAATTTGTGTTCACTTAGTATTTGAATAATATTGATTATTCAAATTATTTAATTATTAATTATGAATTAATAATTATTTAATTAATTTTATAAGAGGTCTTGAATCCAATTCTTAGTGACTTTGATATAAATTAATTATGAATTAATTTATTAAAAGTTACAAGTTCTATTTCAAAATATAATATAAATTAATTTTGAATTAATTATATTATATGGGGCAAAAGTTTAATTATAATAAGATTAGGGTCAATATTAATATTGATTAATTAAAACCCTAATTGTTTGCCTATAAAAAGAAAAAGTTTCTTTTCTACATCTAGGTTTTTGGTTGTTGTTTATGTTTTTGAGAAAAAAACAAGAGAAAAGAAAAAGTTTTTTTTTCAACAAATACAAAGAACAAGAATTTGTGTCTTTGTTCTTTGTATAACCAAAATCAAACACTCACCTCTTATAATCATTGATTTAATTTGATTTTTTTTAGAAAGAAATCAAAAAGTAAGTGAGCACAATTCTATATAATTGTGCCCACTCACTTGTTTCTTGGTTTCGAGATATATCAAGGAAGGCAAGGTGGTGAGCAATCCACAGAGATCAATACAGAAGGTAAAAATATGATTTTTATTTCTTTATATTATTTTTATTTCATTGTTTTATAGATCTTGGATTCTTGAGTTTTCTAAAAACGTTTTTGAAACTCAATGTTCCGCAAAATCCTTAATTTTATGAAAAACAAATTGTTGATTTTTGTTTTTTCACTCCATCACTTTATTGATGATCTTACAAGGATGACTTGGGTATATTTTTTGAGTAGCAAGTCACAAGTGTTCATGGTGTTTAAAAAATTTAGAGCTTTAGCTGAAAGACAAAGTGGATGTAAACTAAAGGCTCTAAGGTCTGATAATGGTAAAGAATACACTTCAAATGAATTCAATAAGTATTGTGAAGATATTGGAATTGATCACAAGTTGACTGTAAGCTACTCATCAGAACAGAATGGGGTTTCTAAAAGAAAGAACAGGACAATGGTTGAAATGGCTAGGTGTTTGTTGCTAGAAAAGAAGTTGCCACAGAGTTTTTAGGCTGAAGCTGTATACACAGCGGTTTATCTCTTAAACAGGTTGCCAACAAAAGCTGTTGATGGAAAAACTCCAATTGAGGCATGGAATGGAGTAAAGCCTTCTGCCAAGCTCTTGAAGATTTTTGGTTCAATTTGCTACTCTCATGTCCCTTCAGTAAAGAAGAGCAAATTGGATCAGAAAAGTGAGTTGGGAATCTTTATTGGCTATTCATCACAAGCAAAAGGCTATCGAATCTACAATCTGCACACAAAAAACATTTCTATTAGTAGAGATGTAATTGTGGATGAGCATGCTTATTGGAATTGGGATAAGGAGAAGATTGAAAAAGAAAATACTAGTTCTCAGGAGCTGCACTTATGACCTTCAAATGTAACTCAATCATCTAGCTCTCCAAGTCAAAAGGAAGATGAAAATTCAGATGGGGAATTCTCACTTGATTCACCTGTTCTGAAGACAATGGCTCTCTCTGAGATTTATGAAGGCTGTAATTTTGCAATCTCAAAGCCTAATAGTTATCAAGAAGCATCAAAGCATGAAGCTTGGATTCAAGCCATGAAGGAGGAGATTGGTATGATTGAAAAAAATGGCACTTGGGAGCTGGTTGACAGACCCAAAAACAGAAATGTCATTGGGGTTAAATGGGTCTATAGAACTAAACTTAATCCAGATGGTTCAGTCCATAAATATAAAGCGAGGTTAGTGGTGAAGGGATATGCACAAGTTGCTGGTGTGGATTATGGAGATACATTTGGTCCTGTTGCAAGACATGATACATTAAGGCTTCTCATTGCCTTGGCAGCTCACTCAAGATGGAAGGTGTATCATTTAGATGTCAAGTCTACATTTCTGAATGGAATGCTGCATGAAGAGATTTTTATTGATCAACCTGAAGGCTTTCAAGTTGCAGGGATGGAAAGTAAAGTTTACAAACTACACAAGGCGTTATATGGGTTAAAACAGGCCCCTAGAGCCTGATATAGCAAGATTGATGAACATCTCATCCATTGTGGCTTCAATAGAAGTGAGAATGAGGCCACATTATATGTGAAGAAAATTGAAAGTGGTGATGTGCTTGTGGTTTCACTATATGTTGATGATATGTTGGTGACAGAAAGTAATGAAGCTATGGTGAGTCAATTCAAGTAAGAAATGGAGAGTAGATTTGATATGTCTGATTTGGGTGAGATGAACTATTTTTTGGGAATGGAGATCGATCAATCAAATACTGGAATTTTCATTTCTCAAAGGAAATATGCACTGGATGTCCTAAAAAAATTCAAGATGGAGATGTGTAAACCTGTGTTAACACCATTAGTTCACAATGAAAAGAATTCAAAAGATGAAGGAGGAGACAAGGTTGATCCTGCAGTTTACAGGAGTTTAATAGGGAGTTTGTTATTTTTGACAGCAACACATCCTGATCTTATGTTTACAGCAAACTTGTTGTCCAGGTTTATGCATAATCCAAGTCAAAATCATCTTGGTGTTGCAAAAAGAACACTGAGATACATCAAGCGAACATCAGACTATGGCATTTGGTTTAAAAGGCAAGAGCAAGGGAATTTGATGGGTTATTCAGATAGTGACTGGGCTGGAAGTGTTGATGACATGAAGAGCACTTTTGGATATGTTTTTACACTTGGTTCAGGCATGTTTTCGTGGAATTCAAGGAAACAAGAAGTGGTGGCACAGTCTTCTGCAGAGGCAGAGTATATATCTGTAGCTGCTGCAACAAATCAGGCTATATGGCTGAGGAAGATTTTAAATGATTTGGGGCAAAAGCAAGCTGAACCTACTACAATTATGATAGACAACAAGTCTGCAATTTCAATGGCCAAAAATCCAGTGCAACATGGGCGTACCAAGCACATAAATGTGAAATATCATGCTATCAGGCAAGCAAAAAAGGTTGGTGAAATTACACTTGCTTATTGCAGCTCAGATGAACAAATTGCAGATATAATGACCAAGGCTCTACCTAAGGGAAGGTTTGAAGTTCTAAGAACTAAGCTGGGAGTCTTCAAGAAAAATCTCAAGGAGGAGTGTTAGTTAAGTGAGATTTTTCTAGAGACTCTTTTGTTGAAATGATGTTGTTGACGTTTTGCTTAATTTAGGGAAGGTTAGTTAAAAGGGTATGGTGATCCTTATTTTTGTAAAAATATTTTGAGTAAACAATGATGTAGTGGTTGGAGTAGGTATGACCCTCCAAAAAGCTGTAACCATGTCATTATATATGCAATGTATGAATGAGAAAAACAATTTACTTTTATCTAAAAAACTATCAGGATTCTTGGGATCAAATTCGAGACCATGGATGCTCTTTCAAAGAGGTCTTGTAAATTCGGTTGTCTGCAATGACCCAAAAAGATGCTTTTATTCATCAAAAGTATGATAACGTTTGTGCTTTCTTGCAGATGTAGTGGCGTAGTGACAGGAATTTCGGAGTTGGATCCCTTTATTTGGCCTAACTCAGAAGGGAAATGCTTGATGGTGAGCTTCATCATGTTACTACCATGCCAAAAGTGACAAAATCCTCTAAATATCTAGGTTTTATAGACCAAAAGTTCAAAAGTGATGATTGGAGAGATAAAAGTTTACCATTAAGATTTCAAATAAACAATGAATACATGCTAGAAAAAAAAAAAAAAAAAACAGAAATAAATGAACCAATTTTTTCAAGGTTTTAAGGCACACATCAACAGTACCCATATTTTATATATATATCTAGACATTTCTTGACTTAGTTAATAGGTTTTCTGGAGGACGTTGGTATTAGTGTGGTATGCCCTTAATGATAGTTGATGTTACTAGTTTTAGGTCATTTGTCATACAACTAAAAGAGAGGAGAGCTAAGTATTTTGTGAGATGTAATGTATCTGTGAGGAATAAATGGATATTTTGTCCATATATATATATATATTTGTTTATTTATGTATTTACTTGGGTAGTCCTTGAACTTTCTTACCAGCTGTTAATTGACATATACAGTTATACATGCATTCTATTCATTGACTTTGGGCTTTACTGGCAGTTAGGATATCATTAGTTAGCAAATACAATTTGGAAGATTGCTGGAATTATATAGCAGAACATACTATCTTGTGACTATTAGTTACCACTAGACCTAAAAGTTTAAGCTGTAATATAAAATTCTCTAACACACCCCTCACAGACCAGACCAATTGGTTTAGCATGTGAATCAAGCCCAAATACGGCCTGAAATAACAAAACAGATGTAGAAACATATTGCACGTGAAGGGATTTGAATCCAAGACTCTTAAAACATACCAAGCTCTTGGTTCTATTATGCTGCAAAACTTAAGCTGTCAGGTATGAGCTTAACTAATGGTATAACACTTTCTAACAGTAACCTCTTCGGACATCAATAGACAGCTACTGCCATCTCATTTTCTGATTTTTTCATTGTATGATGATAATGCTGAAAATTGAAAACTGTGTTAAATTTTGACAGGTGAGTTGGGATAATGTTGCTAACGAGAAACCTGTAGAAGAAGCAGTTTCGCCGTGGGAAATATATCGTAAAGTTCCCTCATCCTCAGATTCAATTATTGATATTTCACCCAAGTTGAAGAAACCACGGACTGTTAGCCAGCTTAACACATCTCTTCATGATCCTGCAGGTTAAAGTCTTTCATTGGAATTGTTAATATATCAATTATCATTATTGAGACAATTTTGTTACCTTTATTGTAATATATTATTCTAGTTACTATCTTTGTATTATACCTCTCAGCCTATAAATAGGCTTGATATTGTATATTGTAATATTATGAAATACATATTATTTCTTCATATTTATCATGGTATCAGAGCCTAGGGTTTAGAAATTTTTTTACCATAACCCACCAATCACCTGTCACACAAGCTCTCACCGCCGTCACTGTCTATTGAACACACCACCCACACCACCTCATCTTTATCGCCACTGTCATTCGCACATCGCTACTGCACATCATCGCAGTCATCACCGCCGCTAGTTCTCTTCGCTGTCTCAGTTCGCGTCTGCTGCCGCACCTGCTGCTGTCTCTGTTCGCAGCACCGTCACCAAGCCGCACCGCTGTACCGCCGCTATTTCTCTTCGCTGTCTCAGTTCGCGTCTGCTGCCGCACCACCGTTACCACGCCGCTGCTGTCTCTGTTCTGCATCACCGCCACACCAGCACTGCACCATCTGCATTATCGGTCATCATTGTCTTCGCTGTGTTCCGCTGCCGCACTCTGTTCGTGACTTTGTCTCCATCGCGTTCCCCTTACTGCTGTGTTGCTGTCTCCTGGCACCTTCTCTGTTCTGCCTCACCGCTACATCACCACCATCACACTCGGGTTCACAATCTGCTGCGTCGCACCATAACTCCAGCCGCTGCCGCTGCCACATCGCTCCAGCCGCTGCATCTCTCACCGCCATACCTTACTTTTCTGTCACTGCATCACCAGTCATCACCCAAACTGCACCACCACGCCACTGCCGCTGCATCAATACATCACTCCAGTCGCTGCACTGCTGCTCCTTCTGAACCGTCGACTCCATTATACACTGCCCCAGTCATACACTGCCCCAGTCCCGTGTTTGGTTTCTCTGGTCTGTTTTGCACTGCATTGGACTGTCCTTGGACTGCTCTGGTCTGTTTTGCACTGTGTTGGCCTGTCATTGTTGGGCTTTATTTTTTGGTGTGCTTGATTTTTATTGGGCTCTCATTCATTATTTGTGTGCACTATTTATTGGGCTTGGGCTTTATAATTTTTGGTGTGAATTATTTATTTAGAACTTATTCATGGATAATACTTGGAAATTGGATGTGTCCCAGCCCATCCAAGTTATTTTAGATGACCCAAATTATATTTTATGGGTCCAAGCAATGTCCAGTTTTCTTAAAGGCAGGAAATTATGGCAGTATGTTACTGGGGACCATAAAAAGCCTGCAAAACTTGAAAGTGAGACTGATGAGAAATACAATGAACGGCTTGATGATTGGGACAGTAAAAATCACCAAATCATCACTTGGATTCGTAACACATCAATTCCTTCCATTAATCTTCAGTTTGGTCGTTTTGATACTGCTCAATCTCTCTGGACCTTCTTGGCTCACAGGTATACTACATCTGATCTCTCTCATCAGTATCATTTATTACGTAATTTGCATCAATTACGACAGGAACCTGGTCAGTCGATTGCTGATTTTCACTCAAAGATGCAATTTCTCTAGGATCAACTAGCACTTTCCAAGCCCCACTGGACAAAAGATGCTGAACTATTTCATACTTATCGAGATCACCAGCGCTTGATACAGTTTCTCATGGCTCTCACTGATACTTTTGAGCCCACTCGTGCCTCTCTTCTTCATCGTCATCCTTTACCGACTCTTGAGCAAGCTATCTCTGAATTAATATCTGAAGAGACTCGTCTTGGCACATTTCAACCTCTTCATACAGATACAGTGCTTGAAACTCGTTCTAAACAAGTTGATCTTAAGATATCTTCTTGTCATTATTACAAACTGCCAGGCCATGAAGTTTTATATTGTCCTACTCGACGCTGCAAACATTGCCACAAATATAGATCAGGACACTACAATGATGATTGTCCTCAGAACCCTGCTCATAGAGGGTCTTCAATCAAATCCAAAGATGTTTCTCTTAAGCACTCTAAGAATAATCAATAATTTTCTACAGCTATAGCTAATGACACACAGGGTAATACTGGTTCATCCTCTTTTTCTATTCATGATCTTGAGTCTATACTTCATCAAATCATTTCCAAATCTGGTACCTCTTCTGTTTCTGCTTCCTCAGTTTCAACAGGTAATTCTTCTTGGTATTTTGATTCAGCTTGTTGTAATCATATGACATCTGATTTTTCTAATTTTTCTGTCCATTCATCATCTTCTCCTCTACCCGTCATTTCTACAGCCAATGGCTCATCCATGCCTGTTCACCATATCAGTCATATCTTCACTGATAATTTATCTTTACAAAATATATATTTCATTCCTAAACTCACTTTAAATCTTATCTCTGTGGGTCAATTGTGTGAACTTGGTTTTGATGTTCACTTTACTTCTTTTGGTTGTCGTGTGCAGGATCCGCAAACGGGGAAGATTCTTGGGATAGGCCGTAAAGTTGGACGTGTGTCTGAGCTTGTACACCTTCAACTTCCTTCACGGGCCTTCTCTTCCTATCAGTCTGCAGCTACTTCTTCGTCTTTACCATTAAGTCTTTGGCATTCTCGTTTAGGTCATGTTTCATTTAGTCATTTACGTTCTTTATTATCTAGTGGACATTTAGGCTCTGTCACTGATGATCAAATTGATTGTTTATCCTGTCAGTTATCTAAGCAACATGCTTTACCTTTTAATAATAGTGATTCAATTTCTCAAGCATCTTTTGATCTAATTCATTCAGATATTTGGGGTCCTTCACCACTACCTACTATGGGGGGATCCAAATATTTTGTTATCTGCGTGGATGATTATTCTCGTTATACCTGACTTTATCTTATGCATAATAGATCTGAATTGTCTAAAATTTATTCTAATTTTACTAATATGATTCAGACTCAATTCTCCAAATTTATCAAAATTTTACGCACCGATAATGCCATGGAATATCGGGATACTGCTTTTCTTAATCTGTTGAGTCAAATGGGTACCATATGTCATCGCTCTTGTCTTGGTACATCTCAACAAAATGGTCATGCTGAACGGAAACACAGACACATCCTTGACACTGTTCGTGCCCTTCTTCTATCTGCTTCTTGTCCTGAAAAGTTTTGGGGAGAAGCTGCATTAACAGCAGTTTATATCATTAATCGTGTTCCTTCTCCAGTTGTTGAAAATCAAACTCCTTATGAACGACTCTATGACACTTCTCCAAATTATCAAAATCTAAAAGTATTTGGCTGTGCTTGCTTTGTTCTCCTTTCTCCTCATGAACGAACTAAATTAGAATCACGAGCTCGTTTGTGTTGCTTTCTTGGCTATGGTATTGAACATAAAGGTTATCGTTGTTGGGATCCCATCTCCAATCACCTTCGTATCTCTCGTCATGTTGTCTTTTGGGAACATAAAATGTTTTCGTCTATATCTAAATTTCATTCCTCACATACTTCTCATAATAAAATTTTCATCGATCCTACAGTTTCTTTGTTTCCTAATGACAGTATGTCTGAGACTCAAACAATTGATCTTGATGCTGATCGGTCCATTCCTGAGCAGTCTCACCCGCCTGTGGATCCTGCACCAGAGTCTCCTTGTCCAATCACACCTGTTGATCTCCCTCTTCGTCGTTCTAATCAAGTAAGGGAACTTCCTGTAACCCTTCGAGATTTTCATTTTTTTTCCGCCATTCTTTCTCTATATGAGCCTCAATCTTATAAAGAGGCCAGTACTGACCCTGTTTGGCAGCAAGCTATGGCTGAAGAATTATATGCTCTTGAGAAAACTCACACTTGGGATATGGTTGATCTTCCTTCTAATAAATTTGCCATCGGATGCAAATGGGTATATAAGATCAAAACAAAGTCAGATGGGTCTGTTGAACGATATAAAGCCCGTCTTGTGGCCAAAGGTTTTAATCAGGAATATGGAATTGATTATGAAGAGACATTTGCACCAGTTGCTCGACTTACTTCTGTTCGTAGCTTACTAGCAGTTGCTGCAATCAAACGGTGGCATTTGTTTCAAATAGATGTGAAAAATGTCTTTCTTAAGGGGGATCTTTCTGAAGAGGTATATATGACACCACCACCAGGATATCCACATCCTCCACATAAGGTTTGTCGTCTTCGTCGGGCACTATATGGGCTCAAGCAGGCTCCTAGAGCTTGGTTTGCCAAGTTCTCTTCTACCATTATGCAATTTGGATTTGCCTCCAGCTCTTATGATTCTGCATTATTTCTTCGCAAGACTAGTCATGGTTCTGTTTTCTTATTACTCTATGTGGATGACATGGTTATTACAGGCGATGATATTGATGGTATCTCTGATCTCAAAAATTATCTCCAGTAACAATTTAAGATGAAGGATCTTGGTTCTCTCAGTTATTTTCTTGGACTTGAGGTTTCTTCTGACTCTGATGGTTACTATCTTTCACAAGCAAAATATATTTCAGATCTTCTTACTCGTGCTAGCTTGACTGATAGTAAAATCAGTACTAGTCCCTTGGAAGTCAATGTTAAACTCACACCTTTTGAAGGTACACTACTTAGTGATCCTACTCTTTATCGACAACTTGTTGGGAGTCTTGTTTATTTGACTGTGACTCGACCGGTTATTGCATATGCTGTGCATGTTGTCAGCCAGTTTATGTCTGCTCCTCATTCCACTCACTTTGCTGCTGTTCTTCATATTTTACGGTATCTCAAGGGCACGATGTTTTATGGACTTCATTTTTCCACTCACTCCTCTTTAGAATTGCGTGCTTATTCAGATGCAGATTGGGCTGGTGATCCTACTGATCGACGATCTACTACTGGTTACTGCTTCTTTCTTGGAGATTCTCTCATATCATGGCATAACAAGAAACAGACAGTTATAGCCCGATCCAGTATTGAGGCTGAATATCGAGCTCTTGCTGACACTACTCAAGAGCTTGTTTGGCTGCGCTGGTTACTTCAAGACATGGGAGTCCACCACGTCACAACCACTCCTCTTTATTGTGACAATCATAGTGCTATCCAAATTGCTCACAATGATGTTTTTCATGAACGTACCAAACGCATTAAAATTGATTGTCATTTTGTTCGACAACATGTTCATCAGGGTACTATTAAACTTCACTCGATTGCTTCCGTTGATCAACCTGCCAATGTTTTTACCAAATCTCATCCTCCTGGACGTTTTCGTGAATTGGTTTCCAAACTCAAGCTTGCATCCATCTCGCCCTCTTGAGTTTGCGGGGGGATGTTAATATATCAATTATTATTATTGAGACAATTTTGTTACCTTTATTGTAATATATTATTCTAGTTACTATCTTTGTATTATACCTCTCAGCCTATGAATAGACTTGATATTGTATATTGTAATATTATGAAATACATATTATTTCTTCATATTTATCAGGAATTAATACTAGTATTGCCTTTTTACTAGTTGAAGTACTATAAGTTAGAGCTCTTTTCAGTTTTTTCACTCAGCAGGAAGCGCGTTTGTGTTATTTGATGAAGAAATAGAAGAACGGGAGAAACAGGCCAGTGTGATGGTACAAGAAGAGTTTCAGCAGAAAGAGTTTCCAATAAAGCACATCACAGATATTATAAAGCAAGCTCCAGCACCCCAAACTGCCTTCCCAGAAGAACTCTCTTCTGATAAACTCCAGAAGAGGAATTCAAGACCTAGAAAGCTTAATGATTTTGAAACTGATAGTCACTCTTCTTTGGCATCTTCGAGAAAACGGAAGTCAGCCACAGTTGTTATGCCTACACATTTGAAGATCAGTAAACGTCTAGATCAAGAGATACTGCTTGATCCAATGGTACACAATTCTCTCAAGTACTTGGAGTTTGATTCCTGTTTGTTTCACTCTCCCACACTTTTACATTATTTTCCTACCACTCTTAAAACATTTAAGGTGACTAACTGCATAAATTCAGAACATGTTCTTCATTTATTGATGGACCAAAAAGACTGGTCTCTTGAATTCTTGGAAGTAGATGGCTGTTCTTCCCTTGTCTCCTTGCCAATACACAAGCTACCTACCACAATTAGACAAATAAATATATCAAATTGCACGAATTTGAAGTCACTTGGTGAATCTCTGGACAATGAAAAACATGATTCTGTAGGTTCTGATCCAGCAACTAATTCAGACATATCAATCACGACTTTGACTACTGTGATCTCCCAGCTTAGAGCACTAGTAATTTCTGATTGTGAGGAGCTGGAGTTCTTGCCAGAGGGCCTGCACAACCTCATCCATCTTGAGCTACTGGCAATAAGCAATTGCTCAAGTCTTGTCACCTTCCCTCAAGGAGGATTACCCAAGAACAGCCTGACATCATTTCTGATACATGGATGCGAAAATCTCAAGTATCTTCCGCGCCAATTCCATGAGGTCACTTCACTTGAGAATTTAGATGTTCGTAATTGCCATTGTCTCATGTCCTTTCCAGAGGGAGGTTTGCCCCCTAATTTGGTTTCACTACGCGTTGTTGATTGTCAAAACCTTAATCCACCTTCTCAATGGGGGCTCCATAAACTCAAGCATCTTCGAAACTATGCTTTTATTGATGGACGCAGGAATCGTGGTAAATAACGAGCACTGTAGCTTTTTCCAGGTGCCTTTATTTTAGGCCAAGATACGGAATTGTTTTTGGCTAAACTGTACGCTAGGAGAAAGGTAACAGTCATTTGAGGCAGAAGGGAATACATAAATTTCATCCCAAATGTATTTTTATAATTACAAGCAGAGACTACTAGTTCATTTATAAATAAAATTTTACTTGTGAGTGACATTTACTCTTCTGCTTTATAGAATTTATAATGTGTCTATTTCCTTTCTTTCTGATACTGGTTTTCGGCAGCTGTGGTTGAATTTTGTTTTATAGGATTTTAGGAAGGATTTCTATTAACTATCATGATCCTGATGGATATTTGATGATTCCCTATGTTAATTGATCATAATCTTTAGACAAAGTAGTGAAATGAAAAGGCTGGTTAGTTCTAGATTATCAGTCTCCATAGATTTTTATATGCAAATCAGAAGCTTAAGAGTCATGTTACCATACAGTCTGCATATAATTGCGAAGATAGTTAGTGGTTGATGATTTCTATGTCCTTGTTGGTTCCAAGTGTTCAAATTTTTTTTAAAATAATGATCATATTATACGATTTGGTGTGATGATCAAATGAGAGACATTAATTTGATTAAAAGGTATGATCAAGTGGTATGTCTTTTATCATGAGATGTGACTTTATGTAAAGATGTGACCTTTATGGAATGGTGTGATCTAAACTATAGGATTAAATGTGAAAATTGTAATATTAATCCAATGGTTAGATTCAAATTTATTTGAATTGAAAAGTCATGATGGAAGGTTACAATTTATTATCTAGGGGTGTAACTCTTATAAAAGGGTATAATATGAACTGTTAGATTAAAAGTGGAAGTTACAAGGAAGATCCAGTGGTCTAGACTTCCAATGAAAAGGCATGATGACTAGTTGTAAATTATCATGAAATGGTGCAAAACATATATAAATAGGCCACCCATTTTATTCAGTTCGTTCACCACAATTCAATCAACCAAAGTTGTTGTAACTTGGTAATTTACTCACTTCCCCAATTTTCTCTTTGACTCTAAATAACTTAAGTTTCGTCTCATTCTTTTCTTGCATTAAAAACCAATATTTTGTTAACTGCAGTGACAGAATGTTGTATCTTAATGGGTTTGTTATCAACGGTGTTCATGGTTTAAGTTATTAGTGCACAACGATATTAAACTTCCGACTTCGTTGTATCCTAGAGACATATTTGCTTAATCCGATACATCATCCGATTGGTGGGGGCAAATAGTGCCTTAATTAAGGTTAGTGACATTTATAACGTGCCTTGAAACCACAAAACTAACACTGTAGTAATTTTCATTTTATAGGTATTTCGTTAGATGCAAATGAAAGTATGACAAAGATTTCAGTTTAACTCGGCAACTCTCAATGTAAGGTACACACGATTCTTGAATTTTTCTCCTATAGAAGGCGACTTCTAAAGGCCTTTTTAGGACCTTTGATGCTTACTTAGGTGATATGGACATCTGAAGGCTTGAAGAACAAATTGGCTTCGCTTTGATCTTTCAGAGGATGAGTTTCTGATCTCTTGACCTTAAACCAGCCCCTAACCCTTCATACGAATGGGCATAGTGAAAAATAGCCCAAAAAGATCCATAGGTGTTATTCCATACTGTGAATGTCCCTCATATGGCGATTCCTTGTGTAAATAAAATTACGACATCACAAGTGAAATATAAAATTACATCGTCACTTTCCAAATGATGATTTCTCGTATTATTGGGTTTTAATCATTATCAATCAATTCCTGGATGCTATAATTTTTTTCCTCACTCACTAATTAACGCGATCATTCTCAAATCTTGACCTGTCTCCTCTCTTGTGTGTTACAAACACATGATAGTTAGGCATTTCATTTTGTAGTTCAATATTGAATAATGTTGCACTTCCCAAAAATTTATTTAAAAAATTTGTTCAAATAATATGACAAGTTGATTTGTAGTTACCATATTAATTTTGAGATAATGTATTGATAATATGATAATTATATATAAGCTTGTCATATTAGTTGGACAATGAATTTGGAGAAATTTTTGAATAGTATAGCATTACTTTTTAATATTTTATGTGACAATGTAATCTATGTGATGTATGACTAGTAAGATACATTATCATTAATGAGTACGTATGTATCAAATGACACATCAATCACTTGGTGTATGCCGTATCATTAAATTAATGAATGTTCTTAAACTTAGTGATCGATGGCTGGAACACTGCTCTTGGTTCCTTTCTCTCTGCCATACTTTTGACATTCATCAACATAAACACGTACAACATGAAACACTTAAATTGTTGTAAGAAAACTAGCATGCATTAATTTAAAGATGTTCTCATAGTCTTTCAGCAGAATGGAAACGATTTAAGATTTACGTACACAAATCTATCTCCATCTTGGTACACAAATCTATCTCCATCTTGGAACCTGACAAGTCACAAAACTATTCTCCTTGCTCCTTTTGTACTTATTCATAGTGTTAAAATAGTCTTACATCGGTTGAAAAAGTGGATTTGTATTGTTTATAAGATGAGGGTAAACCTCACTTATGAACTAATTTTTATAGTGAAGTTAGGTTCAAAGACCCTTTTTGACATGATATTAGAGCTAAACCTTTTCAATGATGAGTCGGACTCTGTGTACCAAGGTGCAATGCATGAGGGAGGGTGTTCGGATGAGTTGGACTCAGTCTACTAGGGTGCAATGCGTGAGGGAAGATTTTCGGTTGAGGGTAAACCTCCACTCATTAGCTACCTTTTGGAGGTTAATCATTAGTGATCGTATAATTTTCAAGTGAACTCAGTTTGTACATATCCCAACTTGAAAGGGGGTCAAGGTTACTGCATCCTATGACACATAGTTCTTTTAGATTGGGGGGCAGACCCCCTTCTGGATACGACTTGAGACCAGAACAACCACAAATAGCCAAGTTTTGGAGTGATGTGTTGTTGTACAACCTTTGGGGTAGCATTTTAAGATTTTGACATTCAGATATTGAAAGGGATGTCAGGCTAGATGGCAAACCCCCATCAGGAAAGGACACAAGGTTCGCACAATTGCTTATCTCCAACTTATTGAGATGGATAAAGTTGTAGAGGCGATCAGGTAAAAATTTAAGCTCAAAACAATCACGTACCTCGAGCACTTTAAGTCTTGAAGAGGAGTTGGAGCCAGATGGTGGGCTAAAGCTGGAGCTGGAAGGAGAAAAGGATTGTGAAGGACTTAAACTAGTCATTGGAAACGAAGACAGTGAACAACCACGGATGAGCAGAGATTCGAGACACGTGTTCTTATGTAGTAATCCTGCAGGTAGTTCATTTAACATTGGACAATTTGAGATCTTGAGATGCTGAATAGTTAGAGGTAGCTCACCATCTGGAAAGGACTCGAAAGAAGAACAACCATCAATCTCCAGATGTTCAAGTGACAGGTTCTCATTGCGCATTAAGCCTTCAGGTAACAACCGTAGACCCCCACATTCTATGATTTGAAGATACCTAAGATTGGATGGGGAATTCACCTCTGGAAGGGCACCGAGTTTTGGACAATTGATGATAATCAGTTTGTTGAGTGACTTGAGGCTGAGTAGTCCATGTGGAAGTTGGATCAGGTTTTCACAGTTACGTATCTCAAAATATTCAAGTTGGTATGGCAGCCAATCTTCTGCATGACAAAGATACCTGAAGAAGCAGTTTGAAATTGTCAATCTTTGAAGAGATATGTTTCGTGATAATCCAGACCTGTTGGACAAAGCCAGGAGCTCGTAACAGTTAACAACGTGCAGATCGCAGAGTGCAGTCAATCGATGGAAAAACTCATTGGGCAGATATCTGAGCTCCAAAATTTCGTGAAGATGCAGCTTCTCAAGTGAGGTGAGGTACACAACACTTTCCAGTATTGCTTGATGACACTCATCTAAGACCAAGCTTTGGATATGTGGAAGACATGGAATCTGACACAGTTTCTTACAATTACTTATTTTGAGGTCTTTTAATGAGGCAAGAGATTTAGGTATCTCCTTGGAAAATTTTGGACAATTCTCTAAACATAGCTCCTTGAGACAAGGGAATTCTCCAGCACCGAACGAAAACCATTCCTCCCAGACTGGCATATCCTTGAACTTGAGAGATTCCAAGGACTGAAAAGGCTTAACTAAGAACCAACCCTCATCAAAGTAAAACTCATTATTGATGGTGCACACTTTATCCATTCCTTCAATAACAAGGTTTTTAAGTGAGGGTAGTTGGCCAAGTGATGATAAGTATTTGCAATTTCTGCAATTACTGAGATTAATGATCACTAATTTGGAGAAGGATGGATCCTTGGTCCAGTTTGGAAATTTCTCACCACTGTAATGCTTAATGGAAAGCTCTCTGAGGTTCCAATGAGGCTGTAGCGCGTTAAGCACATCCTCATCTAGCATACCATCAGAACCTGCACTCCATTTCAACATTAACTTATTGAGGTACTTTTTACCCTTCAAATTTGCGTCCACCGCATCTGTGTCTCTATCCACATGTTCCAGCCGGAATATGCAAAGATCTCCTCTTAGATTCGACAGATCCTTCAATTCTGAAATCTTGCATCCAATGTCTCTACTCACAGGGAAATAAGGCAACATCCGAAGATTCTTTAGTCTACCCATATGTGGTGGAAACTGCTGCAACTTACTTTCCCTGATATCCAAATATTGCAAATTAACTAAGTCTCCCATATTTGTAGGCAGATGATGAAGAGCACTACAACCACGCAGAATCAATGTTTGCAGGTTGTATAATTTAGTAACCGTTTCAGGCAACATTTTGATCAATGTATTGGAGAGATCAAGATAGCGTAGGTGCTTCAACTCGCCTATCGAATCTGGAAGCTGAGTGATCTCATAGTGACTCATTGATAACACATGTAAACGGTTAAAAGTTTTCAGTAGTTGATTCGCTGCTTTATTTGTTATTTGACAATTTTCAAATCCGCCATCCAGTGGTAAGAAAGTCCGCAAACACTTATGAGATTTGAACGCTTCAAATTTCATGAAGCTATCATGTCTTTGTCGAATATAAGACAAATGGCGAACTTTTTTCCAATTCTTTCCTTGATTAACACCTTCGTCCAATCTAAGACATCTTTCACCAGCAGCAAATCGAGCCAAATCATTGATAAGATCATGCATCATAAATTGAGAACTATTGACACTAGAGCGTTGAAAAAGTGACCTTGAAAGTAGATCATGAAAATAGTGGCTTCCTACATCTTCAATCTGCATATGTTTTTCTTGTTGCGGCACAAGACCTTCTGCTATCCATAAACGGACTAGCTGCTCTTCGTCAAATTCATAGCCCTTTGGGAAGATTGCACAATAAGCAAAGCAGGGTTTCAAATGAGGTGGGAGGTGATAGTAGCTCAAACTTAGTTCTGGAAGAATGCCACATTGCTGATAAGGTAGTTCCCATACTTCGCTGTCCAATACATGTTGCCACTCATCAATGCCTAATTTAGAATGTAGTAAGCCCCCTAGTGCCCTTGCAGCCAACGGCAAACCTTTGCATCTCCTAGCTATATTTTTGCCAATGCTCTCCAAATCTAGGCGCGCTTCAAAATTAAGTTTAGAGAACGCATGTTGTGCAAACAACAGCCAACAATCACCATCAGACAGTTGCTGGAGATGGAAAACAGGACCAGTACCCACGATTTGTGCCACAGTTTGATTACGAGATGTCACGATGACCTTGCTTCCTCGTGCACCTGCTCTAAACGGAAGTTGCAAAATGTTCCATTCTCTGTAATTTTCATCCCATAAATCATCCAAAACTAGTAAAAACTTTTTCGTCATCAATTTCTTTCTTAGAGTACTTTGAAGTGGTTCCAAATTCATAATGTCACATGATTCACCCAGAGACTCAAGAATCGCCTTTGTTACCATAGCCAAGTCAAAATCACCCGAAACATAAACCCATGCTTTCAGTTGAAAATGTTTATCCACTTCTCTGTCATTATACACAATTTGGGCCAAGGTTGTCTTGCCAATACCACCTAGGCCAACTATAGGGATTACACACAATCCATCTTCCCCATCTCTTTGTAAAATCTCAATCAAGTTCTTGGCATCTTCAACCCTTCCAAAGATGCGATCATCTACCAAAGATGTTGTTGGTAACTTTCGCCAAATCCCTTTAGACTTCTCTCCAACATCTTCTCTCAAACCAAGCTCCACTGTTTGCCTCGCAATCTCCTCCACCCTCCCTGTTATGGCCTTTAACTTAAAAGCTACCTGCAGCACAGAGCCAGAAAGTAATGTCGAGGACCCCAACCATTACACAGTAAGGATATGAATTTACCATCTATCAACCAAATATGCATGTTTTATTTTCTTCAAACAAAAGGGTCTTCAATTATATCAAAGTTATTAACATATATACACTAAAATTGAACATTTAATCTCACACTGAATATAAACGTGTTGTGATGCATTATAAAACCATGCAAAAGTCTTAGGAAACCAGTACTAGTATGAAATTTTTGTGCAAACAGCAACTCCTAAATTTGAAGTTTGTCAAATGAATAAAATTTACCAAGCCTCCAACGTTCATGGGATCAATTTACTTTTCTACAGGCCTACTTCATGGGACCAAAATATACCTGCATGTTGAAAATAACAGCTCCAAAAGGGTTCGAGGGGCTGAACATATCGAACATAAAGTTGGTGCTGTGTTGCCTTTCTTCTTCCAATTTGCATCTGAAGATTTCCGTAGAAAATTCATCCAGTGCATCTTCAGCATCATCTGCCACATCACGAAACTCGTCTAGCCATATTTTGACTGCCATATCTTTCACTTGTTTCTCCTCTGCGTCTTTGAGTACAGCACTTAATTTTGACACCATCAACGTCAACTTTTTCAGGTCTGCATCGAGACTCAGTCCGGTAGCAACCTGCAGGAGCTCACGAGAAGCCAACCTGTCGAACAGCACTTGAAGGAAAGCAGAAAGAAATGCCTCTCCCACTGCCATGGTTTCTTTACAGACAAGGAAAACACTGCCTGAGTAGAAGCTGCATCTATTACAACTGTAATATTGTGCGATCTGTCCGGAGGGACTCAGAGGAAACAACGGTTGACTAGGCAAGTCAATGGCACACCATATCGCAAGTTGAATCCACGCGGTAATGAAATGACTAAGATCCCACTACCTTCACTTTGGGGAAACTTCATTTTAGTCATTGAAATTTCAAGAAATATCAAAATTTTAAAAATCTTTTAAAAATAGATCTTTTAGTTCCTAATTTTTTCAAAATTCTTCAAAATAATCCAAACCATCAGTAAAAAGATATGGAAAAGGCAAAATAACTCATTTACCCCTAAGTTTGGTCGTAATGTCTAAATTACTATTTTATCCTTAGTTAAATAAAAATATTAAAAATAACTAAATTAATATATAATCAAAATTTTTTTATTTAAATAAAAAAAGAAAAATAATTAATAATAATAATAAAAAAATCATCACTGCATCTTTCTCTCATTTTTTCTCAACATCATATTTTTCTCTCTTTCTTCTTCATCTCCTCCATTCTCTCATCTCTTCTTCTTCTTCGTCTCCCTTTCCTCGCTTTTGTAATCATCATCTTTTTCGCTGGTCATGGGATCGAACCCAGAACCAGATCGAACTCAGAATCAGCGACGGTTTTGGATTCGACCCAGAACCAGAGTCTGGTTCTAGGTTCGACCCAAAATTAGATCTCCGGTTCTGGGTTTGATCCCAGAACCAAATCTCCGGTTCTGGGTTTGATCCCAGAACCAAAGACTGGTTCTGGTTCTGGGTTGATCTCTAGCGTTTGTGGTTAGTTTTTAGGGTTGATGTTGGGGTTTGACAGTTGTGGTTGGTATTTGGGGTTGATAATTGTGGTTTGATGAATTTGTTGAGTATTTGTTATGATTTGGGGTTTGATGAATCTGTTGAGTGTTTTTTTGTTTTTTGTTTTTGTTTTTTTTGGTAAATTGTTTTGAGGATTTAGATTTACATATTCTGAGTTTAAATCATGTGTTTAAATCCAAATTCTTTTTAAAAAAAATTTACCAAATTTTTTTTTTTCAGTTTTTAGAATTTTTTTCATAAATAATTTTTTTTAAAAATTATTTTAAATGTTTTATAGGATTAAAATCTCAGTCATTCACGTGTCACAATCTTAGTATCTTATATAAAAAGACCATTTTACCCTTTTCATCCAATCTTTCTGCCACCATTGACCGTTAGTTGGTTAACAGTTTGGACTATTTTGAAGAGTTTTGGAAAAGTTAAGAACTAAAATAGCTATTTTAAAAAGATATTTAAAATTTTTATATTTCTCAAAATTTAAGGGACTCAATGAAGTTTCCTCTCTCCACTTTTTTCTAAATTGTCTCTTTTCGTACTATATTCCTCTTTTTATTTCTTTCCAGCAGGGATCATGTCCTATCTAATTGTATACTTCTTGAGGTGCATTGGATGCTCTGCGTGGAATATGATTGGTAGCTGTGATATAATGATTACCAATGAAGAATTTTTAAGTGGGAAAGATAATTTGTTACTAATTTACCATTATTATATTTATTGAAAGAAACTTAATTCTAATGAACAAGTGAAATTGATGAAAATAAAATGAATCTCACGTGGAAAATATAAAATACAAGATAAAGGTATTTATATCAATGGATCCAATAATATTCACATCTCTTATCTCTACAAAAAGTAATAAACTTTAATATTGTGTTAGAGAAATTATTACCTCTAGAAGAGTATCAAATATCACACTTTGACATTGTATTAGGAAAAAAAAAGTAACAAAGTATTTAAGTTTAACATTGTATTAGAACCAATTTCAATTTTTTTTTTTTTAAAAAAAACACTGCATTAGAGCCTATGAGGCGCTCTATAGACAAAAAATGAGAAAAAAAATTGTGATTTTTTTTTTTATAGGAAACATAAAAATTATATTGTATTTAAAAAATAGTAATCATTAAAAAAATGTCATCTGTTAAATGACATTTTTTTGGAGTAATTTTAAATGATAGTTTCATCCTAATTCATTTGTAGGTTTTTCATATATTTTTCATGTAATTTTGAATCTTGTCAAAGATATAAATGTCTGTTTAGTCAAACAGTTAGAGAAGAGCTCAATTCCAATGAACCCTCCTTCTAATATATGAAGGTACAAACCAATATCCCAATATGAACCTTAAGTCCATAACCTAAAAGACATTTCAGTCCTTTTTCGTGGTTTTTTTTATAAGAATCTTTTGCATGTTATTTGCTACCAATAGTTTAAAAGTAATTGAAGGATGTAGGTTTTTTTTTTTTTTAGTATGTAAAGGACATAAATGTCTTTCCAATGTGTCCTAAAATCATAAAAGAAAATGGAATTCTCAAATGACTCATCTACCCTTTTCAATTATATAGCACACAAGTTTTTCCATGCAAATTTAATATTCATTAAGGATATGATTGACTTTGAACTACACAACCAATAAATACGAAAGTGAAGCCATCTTTTTATGTACAACAAAAACACAACCAGACCCTCAACCCCTGTTCCCTCCATCTTTGTTTCATGTTTACTTTGTCACAAAGGCTGACCCCATAACAGATTCTCTCTTCTCTGCAGATCCATTTTTGTGCCTGTCTCTCTCTATCTCTCTCTGGCTGGTTAGTTTGTTTGACTATCTTTACTTGTTTTGCTTCTATTTTATGTGGACATGGATTCTGGGTATGTTTGTGTAATAGTTTTTGATGATGCTGTTGAAGTTTTTATGAACTGGGTTGTTCTTAATTCGATTGATTAACTAATGTAAACATTATTTTTCTGTTGTTTTTGGTGTTGTTGCAGATTATGGAATTTGATAAAGTTGTATGTAAGGCCACTCATGATAGTACTGCTCTCAATTCACCCATTTGTTAAATTCGATTACTTTAACTTTTAACTCTATTAAAAAAGTCATGCATTGTGATATATGTGTAGCATTGACAGTTGAGACCGTGTGATACTTAATGCTTCAGTCTTAATAACAACACCATTTGGGATGTGATATATGCTCTTGATTTTGTAGTTTTCTGATTTTTTAGTACTATATAATAGTCACAAACATAAATTTACATATTATCATCCGTTTGGGGTACCAACAGCATCCTCAACACATTTGAAGCTTTCAAAGCTCCTAATAATTTTTTAAAAATGGTATTTCAAATCTTATATAGTCATGGTTTCAAAGAATGTTTCTCAAAACATGTTTCTTTCCAAAAACACCTTTACAATCACCATAGACGAAAGTAAACTGAAAAATTTTTAAGAAAAACTTTAAAAACCAAGGCTAGATTCTACTTAACTCTTAAACTTCAAAAATATTATATCAGATAAAATCTTTCAAATGTTTAGAGGAAGTTTAGCTATGAAGATCTTTGATCGGAACAATTTAGATACATTTCAAGGATTTATTCTTTGTCCCTTAAAAATTTAATGAGGTTAAAAAAAAAAAAAAAACTTACTTAAGATATTGAGCTTGTTAGAGGATGGTATTATTTGCTAAAGACTTTCTGAAAGTGCTAAAGAAAATGATTGAGAAAATTGTGAAGTATATCAGAGTTGCTTGCAATATATCTTTTCTTTAATTGATCTTTCATATATATATATATATACAAAAACGAAGATGATTACAAGTTAAAAAGCCTGTTAAGGCTTTGCAAAAGTCATGAAGCCTAAAAAGGCACAAGTTTACAAAGTAGAGAAAATTACGAATAGGAAAGTCTACTATAGCTATTATATTTTTTCTAACAAATTTGTCTGTTTGTTGACAATTTTGCTCAATGTTTGTGCTGTTATCCTTATCTTCTTTGCCATAAACTGTCTTTTTGTCTACTTTTCGTCACAAGTTCTCAACTGCTTTTCCTGCTCATCTGTTTTCTAGAAGTCTTCAAGTGTTTTCTTGCTCTTGTTTGCTTTTAGTCAATGTTTTTTTATCTTCTTTTATCTGCTTTTGCTGTATATTTTGTCTTCTTCTATCTACGTGTTCAAATTATGAATAACTTCATCATCAAATGCTTCATCAATTTTTTTCATAACATTATCTTTTGTGAGAAAATAATAATCTATTTCCGCTCTTTCTTAAATTTTTTATAAATATCTATCTATTTCAGTAATAAAAAATATCTAAGGGATTGAATATTGCCTTCTTGGTTCATTTGACTGTCTTTTTAGAAATATTGACATATGAGGAGTTTGTCTAAGTAGGTGGGGTCTATACATATTTATACAATTCCAATATTTATATGCTCTATATTTTTTAAGATATTTTATAATAAATTCTTTAAATTCTTTAGACTCTAATGGATTTCTTTCATTAACATATTGAATAGGATTTTCATAAGGAAAAATTACAATATAATGATAAGCAAGTAAAAAATAGTTTACTCTTTTAGGTTTCTCTTTCCATTCACAAGGAATTGAGTCTATTTGTAAGCTAAATCCTATCATCCTCCATATATATATATATATATATATACATTTTTTTAAAAAAAAATTATTTGGTAAAATAGAAATGTTTAATATATTAGAAGCAAATATTCCATCTATAATTCCGAAATCAAATAATTCACCTATATTCATTTTTTTAGTAATTTTTGAAATTTTTAAAAATCCTTGAAATGTATCTAAATTTATTTGTACATTATCAAATGTATATACAACTTTCGAATTTCATTTTAGAATAGAAGTCCAAGTGGTCAGACCAGAAGGGTATTTTGTTAAATTAATCAAATATTCTTGGATTTGAATAAATCTTTTTATAGTTTTTTTTTTCTACTAAATCAAAAATTTTCTTTTGAGTGTTTAAAAATATGGAACTTTGTAATATAGCTTTGTGCAACTTTCTACTATATTCCTGCATAGGAAAAATATTAGTAGAGTTATTATTAATTATTTTTATAGAGCTTTCATCTTTTACTATCATTGCTTTACCTTTTTCTAACTTTCTTTGAAAATTTTCTGCTTTAATTTGAAGACTTTTTAATTCCTATTCTAGCTTTGTTATAACTTCATTTTGCTTATTTATCTGTTCTATAAGATGAAATCTTAATTCGTTGTTTTGCTTGAATTGTTGTAATATAGTAAAAACTTAGCTTTTAGTATATAATATATTTTAAAAATTTATTATTAGTTCTTCATTTTTCTGGTTATCTAAAAATAGCTTTAAATGTCTTTCAACTTTTTGATAATTAAAATATCCTTTAAAAAATTGGATATTTCAAAATTTTTTATATATTGTAAAGCTTCATGCCAACTTGAGTAGATTCCTATTTTTCTTCCTTTAAAAACAATATAATAAGAAAATCTATTATTATTTACCCAATGGTAACATAAAGTATTTAAAGTATCTATAAAGGTTTTATCATTTCTAGAAGACCATATATTGTTGAGTATTAAAACTTGTTCTTCAGTAAGTCTTCCTTGGTATTGGATTAGAATATTAAAAGGAATTTTTACTTTTTTAAATAACTTATAAGCTCCATAATTTGCTTTTTGAAATTCACTAGAAATAGAGCTTGAAGATGCCATGCTTGCAAAATGAATGATAAATTAGTCTTGGTAAAATATCTAATAATTCATTATTTTTTCCAATTATGTGTTTAAAGTAGGCTTTATAACCTCTACCAATTAATATTTTTTAAAAATATAACCACCTTTTGCTTACAAAAGAATTTTTCTTTTCAAAGTTTTTCTTTTGTACTTTTTCATAGAATTTTATAATATTATTACAATAAGTTCTAACTGTAAAAGACTCATTTTGCATATATAAATGAAAAGAATTTAATGAATTTATTGTTCCTAATATTTCTAATTCTGTACTTGATTTACATTGCTTCAGTAAATTTTCCATTTACATACATGGGGCAGGATCGAGGGACACAAGTTTTGACACAAATTTTGACACAATTTATTGACCATTGGATGAGGAAGATTTTAATGGTTTAGATTTATTGACACTACTACATACAACTTTATTTTATACTCTACATAAATGTTTTCTCTTACCTCTCTCTTCATTATTACAATATCTCTCCTCTTTCCCATTAATATTAAAATCTCAATATTTAAATTATTTTTTTCTCACCCAATCCAATTATATTTAAAAACCCATCAAGAAAATTAAAAAAAAAAAGCTACAATTGTTTTTTTTTTTAACTTGATAAATTTATTATTTAAATGATAATTTATTTTTTAAAATAGTTTAAACCAAACAATCTTTAGTAAGAAAAACTTTTTGGTTAAGTGTTTTGTGTTTTTGAAAAATAAAATCTATTTTACTTATTTTGGTTAGAAATTGTTTTTGAAATAATATATATTTTTTTTTTAGTGATAGTAAAAATTTTCTTACTAAAAATTGTTTGGTTTAAACTATTTTAAAAAATAAATCATCATTTAAATAATAAATTTATCAAGTTAAACAAAAAAAAAAAACAATTGCTGCTATTTTTTTTTAATTTTCTTGATGAGTTTTTAAATATAATTGGATTGGGTGAGAAAAAAATAATTTAAATATTGGGATTTTAATATTAATGGGAGAGATGAAAGATAGTGTAATAATAAAGAGAGATGAGAGAGATGGTGTAATAATGAAGAGAGATGAGAGAGTTAATGTAATAATGAAGAGAGAGGGGAGAGCTAATGTAATAATGAAGAGAGATAGGAGATAAAATATTTATGTAGAGTGTAAAATGGAGTTGTATGTAGTGGTGTGAGTAAATCTAAACCATTAAAACCTTTTTCATCCAATGGTCAATAAAATTGTGTCAAAATTTGTGTCAAAACTTATGTCCTCCGATCCTGCCCCTACATACATAGCTATTTCTTCTTCTTTACTAAGACTTTCTTTAGCAGGTTTTTGTAATAATATTCCTACCCATCCTTTATTACTATCATCAATCTGAATTATTTTGTAATACTTATCTATGGGTAGAGCTATAGATTTTAGGTTTTTTACTACATCTTTTATTTTCTTGATCAACTTTACATCTTCTGTATTAAAATATTTTTGTCCATTCTTACTTAGTTTATTATATAAAGGTTGTCACAAAGTAACATAAAGTATTTGAAGTATCTATAAAGGTTGTCACAAGGTTGTCATAAAGTATTAGTATCATAATGTTTCACTATCCCTTGCAAGGATCGTTGCTTTAGCTTGTCACAACTGTTTCTTCTTTCAACGCCAATCAAGTGACTTTCTTTGATTCTCTTTACTCTTTTATTAACGATTCTCCAACTCACTATTTGCAATTAACAGAAGGATTTGCATCGCTTCAACATCACAATTTTCAATTCACAAAAGCAAAAAATCAGCAATTCCAATGAAAATCAAGTCGGTCATGGCTCGTCAAAAATCCGAACAAAGGCCTGCCACCACTGGCTCTGTTCAGTTTCCTTCTATTCACTCAGTAGCTTCATATAGTTTTGGTTAGTTTGATTTGTTGGTTTTAAATTGTAATCATATTGATTTACAGGTAAAAACTGCAATGTCATTGACTAAGAAGATACTGACTCTGTATGTGTTAATGTTGACATGTTGATGGCCCATGATGCTTGTGGCCCTGGTTCCATTGGTTTTTTCAAGAAAGAATTTAGCCAAAATGCTAAGGTATTAATGTTTTCATTACCTCTATCTATATTATCCATGGTTTATTTGTTTTATTGAAATGCATAGATCAAATGATGCCTCGATCACTTAGGTTTTGGCATTGTTGTGATTCATTGTGATGGTAGTATGGTTTATTTGCTTAATTGAGCTTGATTATAGTGATAGGATATTGAGGTTTGTTGTAAGTTTTTTGCTTTCGCAATATGATTTCATTTGTTTTATTGATTGTATGCATAAGTTAGATTTCCCTGTTTACTAGTGCTTAGCATAATGCTAAATGCGGTTATAGTGTGGTTTTAGTTTCTTGTAAGTATTGAATGGCTTCATAGTTTCATATGGAGTATTCAAATATGTATTGTGCTCTTCTTAATCCTTGATTCTATGATCCTTCTGAGTATATGGGAATGCAAGACTGATTTAGTTTGGGTGAGATGTTCATAGAACAATATGATTGATTTAGTCCTCGTTATTCATGTGAATTTATTTATTTAGTTGCGAAAGTTTTTCTTTTTGCTCGTATCCTTTATTATAACTTGCTTTCAGCCTAGTTAAAAGCATCTTTTATTCAATGTTTGATAACTTCTATGCCTCTTTCTCTCTCCCCACTATTGTGTGTGTGTTTACTTTTTGTCAGATGTTGTATGTTTACATTACTATTTTATTCTTGAAGGTTTGGGACCCTAAAAAGCATTGTTATCATTCCTGGTCATTATATATTCACAAGTGATAAACGTGCAAATCGTAATGTTGATATCTTGAGAGATTTTTGCACAGAGCAAAATATCAAGTATTTCCATGATATTACAGATCTTAGTAATTCTAAGGGATGGTTCTGTCATTCTTTTTAGGGCCAGTTAGTAATTTACTATTCCAATGAGCATGAAGTCTATGAATATGCAGGGGAACCCTGATTACGATGGTGTATGCAATGTAACACTCATAGTTTGAAAAAGCGCACCTAGGCGTGAGGCGTCGTAAAGCGACCAGTTGGTGCCTCACCGACACAGCGACTTCTGTGAGAGAAACGCCTCATTGGAGGAAATGCTGAAGCTCAAGGCGTGGTTCCAACCGATTTTCTCACTTGTTTTAACATCTCCCCAAGCTCTCTGTCTCTCTCCTCACACCGATCACCCAGCTCTCAAAACTGGACTTTCAACCACCATCTGGCCACCGATCCAACCGCTGGTCACTCTCCTCTCTTCTCCTTTCATCAATTTTAGCCTCTCTTTCGACTTCTCTCCTCTTCATGAGTTCATGTAAGTCATTCTTTTCTCTTCTCTCATCTTTTCTTCAATCTCTTGTTCAATCTCTCATCTTTTCTTCATGAGTTAATGTTTGCTTGTCAATTTTGTGTCACAGCAGCCATCATCTTTGACTTGTGTAAATATATTTGTGTGATGTTTGTTTGTGAATTTTGTATGATGTTTGTTTGTGAATATACAACTGAAACAACTTGTATGATGTTTGTTTGTAAATATACAAGTTGTTTAATGTTTGTTTGTAAATATACAAGTTGTTTAATGTTTGTTTGTGAATTCTGTATGATGCTTGTTTGTGAATATACAACCGAAACAACTTGTATGATGTTTGTTTGTAAATATATAACCAAAACAGCTTGTATAATGTTTGTTTGTGAATTTTGTGATATGAGTATATTTTGTGTGTATTTTGTGATATGAGTTAATGTTTTTTTGTGTATAAAGTGTTACAATGGCTGTTGTGTATTGGATGTTATTTGTCTACTATAAAGTAGATAGTTAATGTTGCATATTGAATTATTTATCTACTACAAAGTAGATAGTTAATGTTGCGTATTGAGTTATTTGTCAACTATAAAGTATAATGTTAATCTTTGTGTACTATTGAGTTATTAGTCTACTAAAATGTGTAGCTCAAATTTGTTGTCTTTGTGTATGTTTGTGTAACTTTGTTGACCATTGCTCTCTTTTAGTTTAGCAGCCGACTCAAACTTAGCGTCGAGTGTTGACTAACAAATCATCCGACCCTGCATTAATTACTTTGATAATCCCAATCTTAAGGATACAAATAGTACAAAAAGTAAATTTTCTGATAAAGTGATCACGAGAGGTGGTATATATCGAGCAAAACAACGTTTAGTGGGTGGCTTTAGGAATGCTATAGCTTGTCCACGTTGTCTAGAATTGATAAGACAAGAGATAAAAGAGTTCTTGCAAAAGAAGAAGAATGATAAGGATGAGTGGAATAAGGAACCAGAAGATGTTAAGGTAGAAATTAGTGAAGGGTTTGATGATGATGAGCCACCATCACAACCTACAAGTAGAAGAAGAATCCATACATCTATTAGTGGAAGCATTAGTGTTAGAGGGCCAAAACAAGAGGGTCTATTGGATGTCTTTTTTATCCCAACCTAGAAGTTAGTGTGAGGAAAAGCAATGGAAAGCAAATGAAGTTGAATGAGATGGACAATGCAGCTAAAAATGAGTTGAGGGGTCAAGCTTGTAAGAGTTTTACAAGATGGATGTATGATGCAAGCATTCCATTCAATGTTGCATCATATGATAGCTTTCAAGTCTTTGTGGAAACAGTGGGCCAATGTAGTTTGTGTATGAAGGCACCTACTCCTTATGAAGTTTGGGTTGGAACCCACTCGTAAGGCAATGAAAGATCATGAACAAGTGTGAGCTGAGTATCGATGTTCAATTTTATCAGACGGTTGGAAGAATAAGAGAGAAAGGACATAGATTAACTTCTTAGTCAATTATTCTAAAAGAAGTATATTTTTGGAGTCAGTTGATGCCTCCACCTATGCAAAAACTAGTGAAAAAATGTTTGAAGTGTTAAGTAAATATGAGAAAAAGGTTGGAGTAGGCAATGTCATTCGAGTGGTCACTGATAGAAATGTTTTAGCAAGTATGGAGTTCATTTTTGTATTATGTTTATGAATCAATAGATTAGATATTTACTAATGTCTTTTTTGTTTCCTTGATTACATGTAAATGATAATTGAAAATATTCGGAGGCAAAATATCTCACTCTTTTGGACATCATGTGCAGCTCATTGCGTTGATTTCATTTTGGAGATATTTTGAAGTTGCTCAACATGAAGAAAACATTTGAGAGAGCCATTTTGGTGAATAGCTACATCTACAACTATTCTGATTTGGTAAACATGTTGAGAAGGTTTACCAACAAGAAAGAGTTGCTTAGACCAGCAAAAACAAGGTTTGCAACTATGTTACCACTTTAGGTAGAATGCACAACTTGAAAAGTAACTCAGAAAAATATTTACCTTTGATGAGTGGATGATGAGTAAGTAAGCAAAAGAAGCCGAGGGTAAAAAGATTGTAGAAAACAAAGAAAATGAAAAAAAAAAACCACAATCCATTTCCACACCGTCCATCTCGAATCAACAACACCTATAGATCCACAACACCTGCAGATCCACCACCACACCACACCGCCGCGCCGCTCCGCTCCACGACGACAGCACATAGCCCACCGTTCCTTACTATCTTCTCCACGAACCGCGTCGGAAACAGCATCCGCACGATCTGATCCATTTCCACACCGTCGCACCGCTCGACACAACAACACACAGTCTATTGCATCGCTTCAACGACGGCGGCGACTTTCCAAAACCGCTTCAACAGCGGCACGATCTGATGGTGGTTTGAGAGATTGAAGAAAAAGAATAATAAGCGGAAAAAGAGAGAGAGATAGTGATAGAAGAAGAAGAGAGAGAAGAAGAGAGAGAGAGTGACAAAAAAAGAAGAAGAGAGGAAGGAGAGAGAGAGTGTGTGTGACAGAAGAAGAAGAAGCGAAAGAGGGAGAGGGAGAGGGAGAGAGAGAAAGTGTGAAGTGTTTTTCTTTAATTTAGTTTTAAAATTTTTTAATGAGTTTTTTTTTTATTTTATTTAACTTTTTAATTCAATCCAACTGTTTTAACAAATACAATGACGATTATACCCTCAGTATTAACGGATCCATCACTTTCTTAACTTTTTTACTGTTCCAATTAACAGTCGGACCTTTTTAACTAATATTTTTAAAACCAGTGGTGGTTTGATATTATTTTCATTTTGAGGGGGTAAATTGATAATATCCCTAGATTTTATATGTTATGCTTTTAAATTCATGCGTATGATTTCGTATATGAAATTTTAGTAAATTAGTTTTATATGATATGCAGAATTTGAATATGTGAATTGATTATACTGCTGCTTTAATTTATTTTCAAGATTTTAGTTTATGAAAATGATTTTATACAGTTTATAAATGATAAGTAATAGGTTTAGAAATCGAAAGTTTTAGGCTTATGATACACCCTTAGGGTAATACAGGATGTTGCCGGTCAAAGTACCCTAACATGCATGGTAGAGTCGAGGGCATTTTGTAGGTCGACTTATTGGATAGTGTTTAAGTAGAAAGTATCATTTAGCTGTTTATTTCTAAAATAAACGTGTGCAATTTTTTATTTGCTATTTAGTTATGAATAAAATTTGTAAATATATTTTATATGCATTTTAGTTATAAATAAAAAATTTTATATATTTTATTTATGAATACAGTGTGATATATATATGTATGTATGTATGTATGTATGTATATATTTTTTGTGAAGATGTAGCTATTGTATGTGATGTATGTTGCGTTCTGTATATTACAACCCTTCAAAGTAGAGAGAGAAAAAACAAAGATAGATTATTTATGGACATGGATTATTTATATATCAAATCCGAAGCCAAAGGAAAAAAAAATCAAGTAACCTCATTAATTAAACTAAAGTTTAGTGCTGTGGCGGATACATTACTAACAAATAAAATAAATTTTAATCTTTCATTTTTTTTCTTAGAAGGGCATAAAAGAGAATCCAAAATCCATGATATAAAAGGAATCAGACTATCAAAATTGCCACTCCAAAAAGCTGCCTCAAAATTGTATTCTCCATCCAATTCAATTCTATCATAATACGAGCTTCTAAATGCATATTGAGAGTGAGTTCAAAAGAACTGTATTCAGGAAATATTGGATTCAAACGCACTGGAAAGAAGCTTATTAAATCTTATAATGTTTTAGGTTCAAATAGTTCTTGTAATATATATTATATCAAAGAAAGAAAATTTATTGCATCAAAAAAAAAAAAGAAAGAAAGAAAAGTTATAGTTGATGGGATGAGAAAATTGACTAAAAGCTTTACACGCAGTTGAAAAAGACAATTTGATTGGTAAGTCAACTGTGACATAACAGATCACTTTCATTTATTATCCAAAAAGGAAGACTTGCTCAGCAGACACCCCAAAACCATGTTCCCTTTGGCTGCAAATAATTAACCAAAGGAAAAAAAGAAAAAGCAACCAAAAAACAAACTAAGTTTATGCACTGACAGAACAGCATTAATCACAATCTCTACTTCACATTGCAAATCAACATAACTGAATCAAAACCATTCAAATGACAAACAGTCTCTGAAGTGATCTGTACTAGGAACAGAAACAATTACAAGACTCAAGAAATAAGTTTGTGAAATGTAATTATGATTGTAAATATGGAACCAGCATTTCTTTTTCTTTTATTTTATTTTTAATTAATTTTAAGTCCAAGTCTGATGTGTGTTGAAACAAAAACAAAGCTTAGAAAAATGTTTTAATTATAATAGTGGTAAAATATACAACTAGAAGTAAACAATACCCATGTAAAAGGTAAAGATGGTATATTTTATTTTTCAAGTTGTTTGGTGTCCAGAAAAAGCTCCTGCAACAGACTCAGTCTTCTAATGTATTTTACCTACATACTACATTGCTATAAGCTTGAAGGAATTGGATCTTCAGGTTGATTGTGATGAGGGATCAGTCTTTGGACAACAGAAAGAAATTGGCACATATCACTAGGGAGGCTACCAGAGAGCCTATTAAAGGAAAAATCAATCGTATCCGAAGATCACTAGTTGAAGATGGTTGTAGGCTTGGTCCCTGAAATCAGTTGGTTACCATAGAGATTGCATATCTCCAGGTTAGTCAAATTGCCTATCTCTTCAGGAATATTTCTTCATAGAATATTATTCCACAATAGAGAAGGCACAAGATTTGAAGTTTAGGCAAAAAGCCAAACCAAAATGGAATATCTCATTGAAAACTGTTGTATCCCAAGTGGAGCTATTCCAATCTGCAGGATCACTAGCCCACAAGCAAAGAGCAATGGAAACTGTTGTTTCTGAGAAGTAGTTGAACAAGGAATGAAAGATTTGTGAGAGTCACTGAGGTAAGATTCAGGGCTCTGAGCCTATGACTCTGTTGTTTTGAGAATCACACGTAATCCCCTGCCCATTAGAGAATGAAACTGCATAGACAGTTATATAACAGACACTTGAAACTCTCATAATTGAAAAGTGTCCAAGGCTAGAGTCAGTAGTAGAGAGGTTTCCTACCAAGTTTCTAAACTACATATCAATATGTGAATTTGAAAATCTTAAATCTATTCCTGAGGGCCTGCACACTCTTAGAGGTCTTCGTAAAATCAAGATATGGGGATGTGCAAGTTTTGTTTCCTTTCCGGAATGAGGGTTTCCTAACACTGATTTAAGCGTTTTGATCAGAGGATGTGAGAAGCGAAAAGCCCTACACAGCCAAATACACCCTCTGACCTGTCTTGGAGAATTATCATTATACAGATGTCCAAGTATGTCCTTTCCTGAAGAAGGTTTTCTCACCAACATTACATCTCTTACAAAATTAAAGGTCTCAATCTCTATAAACCATCGAAGACTGGGGGTTGCACAACCTCACCAATCTCAGGGAACTCAGCATTTTTGGATGATTTGCTGCAGTGTCTTTCCTGAAGGTGGAGATGCCTCCAACTCTAACATACTTGCGGATTGAAAAATTTCCAAACTTGAAAAACCTGTCTTCCAAGGGTTTTCAAAATCTCATCTCTCTTGAATCATTGCCCAAAGCTCTCATCTCTTCCAAGCCTACCTCCCTCATTTTTGGAATTATATACAGGTTATTGTCCGTTGTGGGAAAAACGGTGCAAAAAAGTTAAAAGGAAAAGGGTGGTCCAAAATAGTCGACATCTCCTGCGTCTAAATAGATAGCAAATTCTTTTACAAAGAATGAGCTGTATTGAAGCAGGGTTCAGATAATTAACTCTTTTATCTCAGTAAAGTTCCATTTCTAGTAGCTGAGCTATTGGCTATACTCACAATAATGCATTCGATTGTTAGAGTCACTGACTTATTTCTATTTTCAATTGTCAGAGAAATCATCAATCCAGTTCATTGAGCTGTCCAGTAGATGATCAGACTACTATAAATGTTTTTGAGGTTAGGTAATAAGCAGTTTCCTTTGTTTAATTTTAGGTTAATTAAGTTGACTTTATATCCTTATGTCTGAAACTTATTTATAAGAATCTAGTTCAAGTACTTACTAGTTTTACTTTCATTATGATCAGTTTAGTCTTACATCAACAACTAGTACTTTGGTTCTAGAAGTTCTGTCAATCATAACTTGCTTGTGGCTTCTCTGTTTAATATGCATTTGATGGTTCTGTTATATAACTGTCTATGCAGTTTCATTCGCAAATGGGCAGGGAATTACGTTTGATTCTCAAAACAACAGAGTCACGGGCTCATAGCCTTGAATCTGACCTCAATGAGTCTCACAAATCTTTCATTCCTTATTCAACTACTTCTCAGAAATAACAGTTCCCATTGCTCTTTAATTGTGAGCTAGTGATCAATACATTAATAATCTTTGTTTCTATTGTGGAATAATTATCTACAATAAAATAAATGAAAGATATGTGAAACACAGGAACATTTAGTTTTTGATTATTATTCCACAATAGAAAGCAATTGGAAGACTCCTTTGTTAATAACCCACCCGATCTCTCTTCTGCTCATGTGTAAAGCTTTTTGATTGGTTTGTCTCTCTTATTTCTGGAAATGGATTCAAAATTTGCATTAATTTCTCATAAAAGGAATGAAAGCCAAGCCACTACAAAAAATAAGGAATGAAAGCCAAGCCACTGCAAAAAATAATCCACAAAAAGAACGAAAATTTTTCTTACAGTTTCCTATCCAAGTGACTGCTGTATGAAACCCTCTCGAAAAGGCTTGGTCAACCCTATAAGTAGTAGCATCAATATAGGACTCCAAAAATGACTATCACTAGGGGAGGAATCAATAAAAAGTAAAGGAGATGAGCCTTAAAATCCCTTTAAAGCAGCAATGAAAAGAAAGAAGACAAAAGGAAAATAGAGTGAACAAGCCAAAAGAACCCGAGAATGAAACAAACAAAAAGTTCGAAGATTACCTAAAGTAGACCAAATCAAAGAGGGAAGAGTAGCAAACGAGAGGAGGGAAAAAATGGAAAACAAATTCAAAAAAATATCTTGTAATCTACCCTAAGAGCAATAAATGAACTCGAAAAGGAAAGAGAAATAAATGTTGATGGAGACAATTGACGGTAAGCACAAGGGAGACGAAAAAGAGCCAAAGATGACAGTGTCATACCTGGAAAACTGCAACAAAAAATATCGACATGCAGAGGTCACGTCGATCCTATCTGTTCTAAGTGTAAACTTACGTTATAAAAAAGGAAATCATATAGGATTCAAAAATGGTGGGCTTTTACAGTAAAAAGAATAGCACCTATAAGGGCTAGAAACCCAATTAAGGAAACACTAAGCTCAAGACTAAGAAAATCCACTTTGGGCCAGTGCATCACTTTTTGACCTAAAGTGAGGGGCTACTGTTTAGGAAAAATTTAACATCCTAACAATCAATCGAAAATTGGTCAAGGCAGCTCCAAATCAATTGGTCCCCTCAGCCCAATAAAGGTAGGTTGCCCAAATCTTCAATTAATTTCAAAGAACGAGCCCTTGAGGGAGGTAAGTCTAAAGCAAAGCCCAAGCTTGATCACTCCCTAAGGGAAATGGGTGGGAAATGGGTCGAGTTACCCTAGCAAAATAAAGGGAAGTGAATTTGAAAAGAGAGTAAACCATCAAAAAAGGAGTCAATCCCCTTTAACCAGCAAATCCTCTAGACATCACTCAAAGGACAACCTCAGTGCTTGGCGCAACACTAAGACAATGCAAGCATGACAAGCTTCAACGAAAAGAAAGGCTTACAGTGCTCTACCTGTCCTCGAAGTCATGCCAGCCAAGGAAAGGGAAATACATATTCTCTACAAACAACCCATAAAAAGGAAGCAATAAGGGCTAGAAAGTGATGAGACATAGAGGGAACAGACGACAAGAGGCAAAGATGTCAGCGGAGGGGAAGTTGTTAGGAATTTGGCCATATCAGGGGAAAAGAAAATGACCAGCAGGCCCCCAAGGCACAAGCAATAACATATATAAAGAGGTAACTGTTAATTTAAAAGGTAAGTTTTTCAGGAAATAAGCATAGAACAACCTAATATGTGAGAAAACTTCCTTGGGAAGGATATTTATAAATATTAGACCTTGTTCTAAGCTTAGTTTCATATTATTATGCATCCTCTTTCCCTTAATAACTCTTCAAAATGCTTTTCAACTTTTAGTCAAGGTGAGCTTCCCCTACAAAAATCATCTGAATTGAGTGTCAGAGAGTTTTCACTGGTGAAGCACCGACGAACCTTGACCCCCATTTCTAGTCTTGCACGGATAATCAAGGGAGGGATGAATGAAGGAAATATGGGTTACATCAACCCAAGGAGCTGGAGGCCCTTGTCAACAAACTATCTATAGCATCTACAAAACTACCTAGAAGTTCAAGTCCCTTGATTATAACAGTTTGTAACATCTGCATCAGGGGCCCTATCCCTTTAGCAGCTAAGGGATTAGTTAAGAAATTATTTCCTTAGGTTGAATCCAATTAGAATTTTAATGTTACTGTTGATATAAATCCCTATGGACAATTTTTGCATCAACACCTTCCAAGCTTATATATCCTTTCATATGAATTACTAAATATATAAAATCCTATCATATTTTTCTAATGATATTATTAGTATTGTTATTTTTGAATCTTTAAAATTAATTTAGACAAAAAAGTGAGATAACACGATTTGGACTCACAACTTTAAGAGCCCATTTGGCATGAGGTATTGAATTAGATTATTTAATGGGATAAGAATGAATAGGATTAAATTAAGTTATTACTCCGTTATGTTTGGTGCAACTAAAATTGGATTAGAATAGTATTGTCCATTTGCTTGAAACAATGTTAGATTGGTTAATGTATGATTAGTTTAAAGTAAGTTTTGAATACAATAAAATTAATTTAAATCAATTTCATAATAAATAAAATCTTTCAATTAATTTTTATTAACATTTTAAATTATATTTAAAAAATAAAGTTTTAAAAAAATAATTAAAATTATTTATAAATAATTTAATATGACATTTTGTTTTAATTGATGTTAAAAATATTATTTTTAGGTATTCTCAATAAAATATATTAAATTAATTAGATATACATATTTATTATTTAAATATTATATTTATTAAAATAAATGAAAATAAGAAAAACAAAATGGGAGGAAGGAGGGTGGGACTAATTAGTCACAACATAGTAGGATAAAAGAGGAGGTGATATCCTTACCCCAATCCCATTCAGTCCTTTGTAACAAACAAGTTTCAAGAATGTACATATAAGGGTATACCATTAGACCAAACAATTATTATTATTGTTGTTATTATTATTATTATTAGTTTTGTGTGAGAGAGGTTTAATAGGTAGACCTTATGCTTCACTAAATGAGCTCTAACCAATGACTATTTCTTTTAGAATTTAATTCGATAAAGTTGAACTGAATCATTACAGAGTTATTATCATTTTCCCCTCTGACGATTAATGAATCATCATTTTCTTTTGTTGATTTAAGAAACATCACCTCCACCATCTATCAATCTCCACCAACCACCAACCATCAATCTCGTCCTTCCTTTCTCTAGCACTCAACAGAACTCCAAACACGAACCATTGCTAACTTTTTTTCTCTCTCTCTCTTTCAAATTCATCAAGCCACACGAAAACCATAACAAACCAAACACAAAAACCACACCGCCATCTACACCTTATTTGTCTTTCGCTCTACTTCCAATTCCCTCCATGTTCGTGTCATGCCATCGCTTAAGCTTTCTAACCTTTACTCTCTCCTCCATTTCAATCATGACAACTTATAAAGAGAAATTCGGACCACCATCTCTAGGTAGAGATAGAGGTTCGAGATAGTGGCTCCATCTTTGCCTAGAGATGGAGATCAAACCACTATTTCTATGCAAAGATGGTGGTTTGATTTGGGTAGAGATGGACCCCCATCTCTACCCAAAAGTGGAGGTTGAACCTCCATCTCCATATGGAGATGAAGGTCTGATCTGAGATGCTGATCTAGTTGAATAACCTGGTCAACCAAATCGTTTGAGGTTCTAATTGTGTCAAATCACCAAATCGGCAATTGATCTAGTTCAACCAAATTTAGCATTTTTTTTTAACACTTGTTTTAGTTGATCTTTTTTTTTTTTTTTTTTTTTACAATTTTCCTTTTGTTTTGTTTTAAATTTTATTTAATTCATTTTGATCTCTACCGTCCATCAATGAAATGGATGGTGGAGATCTTTTCATTTTTTTATTTATATATATATTTTTACTTATTTTATTTTATGAGATAGAGATTTATTATTATTATTTAATATTAATTTTGTTAAAATAAGAGTAGAATGATAAGGGTATTTTGATCTTTATATAGATTCTGTTATGGTAGACTATCAATTTTTCGGTCAGACAAACTAATTTGATAAATTTATCAAACTTTAGAGATAACGAGAACTAAAAATGCATTCGCAAACAAAAAAGTAATATTTCTCCAAAACTTGAGGATTCAAGAGAATTTTCCATTCTTTTCTCGCTACAACCATTTACAATACAATGCTAGTTGTTCTTATTTTAATTTGATTTGTGGATGTTTCTGATAAGATTTATATGAATTGTATCTAGAATTTTCTTCATACTTCTTCTAAAATGTTCTTAGCTCTCTCTCATTTGATTTTCTTCTTCTTCCCCGTCTCTTGTTCAACTTCTTTTTTTTTTTTTTTTTTTTTTTTTTTCCATTTATGTGATTTTTTTCATGGCTTATTATTATGATGACTGGAATGATGAGACTAAATTATCAAAAAAGAAAAAACAAACAAACAAAAGGACTATGAGACGACATATTTGATTTTTAGATATGTTAATAACAAAGCTTTTCTTAATGTTGGATATGTGTTCAATGAAATGTCTATGCAAAGACAAATAAAAATCACATTTGTATTTCATTTATTTTTGTTTTCGATTCAAAAAAAAAAAAAAGACAAATAATAGAAGTTAATATATATATATATATATATAGTGGGGGAGGGGGGAACCAAATTAATGAAAAACTACCCATACCTTCGACAAGGGTAAATTTAAATCTTTAATCTCTTCGAATCAAGAGAAGTGCTCAATCATTTCTATCAAAAGACGATGTGCAATAGAAGTTAAATTATATATATATATATACGTACTTGAAATTCATTAAATTAATACTTTATTCATTATTTATTTGAATATATGTAAAAGTTTACATTTTTTAATTGTGAAACTAGAATTTTTATTTTTTTATTAGGGTTTATAGATTGGGTTTACAAATTATGAGTGTAGAAAGTAAATTTAGATTTTTAATTATATAGTCATATAGTTTTAAGTAATTGGTAATAAAGATATATTGGTCATAAAGAATTTTAATAAAGTATAGTTGGGGAAGTAAGAAGCTATATTTGAATGTTGTTATATTTGGGCAGCAAAGTTACTAGAAAGTAAGAAGTTTCTAGCAATTCAAATTCAGGCGCACTTTAGTTGAGAGATTGTTGACTACTCAAATTCGGGCACATATTGTGGCCTCAATTATTGAGAATGATTCTTTGTTTTAAACAAACTTGCCTTTGGAATTTTACAATACACATTAGCAAATACAATCTTTGCTGCATGTATACGAGTGTTATGTTCCAATCTATTAGAAAACTATTAATGTCAGTCTAAATTATCAATTGGAAACAATTGCAACAAACTACTGTTTACAACAATCTTGTTCATGTTCATGCAGGGGTTTGCTCCGGGTGTATCACATTGGTTTCTCTAATTCTGCTAAACAGTTTCTTGGAGAGGTACTCTTGCGCAAATTTCAATCCTGCTTGGAAAACTTTTCTGAAGTTTGAGTTTTTGAGGACATGCCAGTTTCGGTGCATCAGACAAATGTAAAGCATTGCTAGAGCTAGAGATGAAGAGACTCAGCTGATAAGAAACAGACCGTGAAATCTATCAATGGTGAGAGGCTTCACATCGTTTAGAGTTTCATCAGAGGTAAATGGGGATGGAAATTTATATGATGCACCTTCGATTGCAATAAGTGTACCATTCGCTCTTAGTTTTGCAATGGCTCTTGACATATCTTGCACCAATGGAGAACCTTTACGAAAAACCTGAAAATTCAGTGAAAGAAAAGGAAAAATTTCATCTGCGAAAAACAAAGCAAGCATCACCGATCACATCCATTTAAGATACTTAAATGTTGTACTATCCGGAAGGACCACAACATTCTTTCCCCCAGCTTCAACAACCATGTTGCACAAAGTCATGCGCTATTCCATCTGTCCAACAAAAATATGATTAGAAGAACAAAATTTGTAGGCAACTAATGAGTAATTAATAATTGCTGACTAAAATTTGATATATATAACCTAATGGCCTTGTTTAGAAGTACATAAACTGTACTTACAGTTGAACGTTCAACAGTCAAGCCGACGAACTCGATAGCTTTATAGGCTGCACCAGCCACAGATATTTCCCCAATTATCTGCAAAAGGCAATCAAACTTTAAGAAAGAACACAAAAGAGAAGGACCATTGATCTAAATTCCAGTAATTATTGTAACATGCAAACTCTCCACAAAGGATTTTGGGGGCATTTATTGTCAGAAAAGGATATTAGGCCTAACTTCACCACAAAAACTAGCTCATGAGTAGAGGTTTATCCTCACCTAACAAACCAATGCAAATTCACTTCTTGACAAAAAATGATCTTAAGTCTAACTCCACCACAAAAGCTAGCTCATGAGTGGAGATTTACCCTCATCTTATAAACCAAATGCAAATTCATTTTTTTACTTCTTCAACCCATGTGGGACTATCTAACACTCTCCTTCCACTCGTCAGCACCTACACCCATGCAACTAAATTCGAGCCATGCACAGTTAGATTGAGCCCAATCCAAGCTTTGATACCATATCAAAAAAGGATCTTGAACCTAACTTCATTACAAAATCTAGTTCAAGAGTGGAAGTTTACCCTCACCTTATAAACCAATGAAAATTCACTTCTTCAACCAATGTAAAACTTACCAATATGCAACATTAACTATCTACTTTATAGTAGACAAACAACATCCAATACACAACAGCCATTGTAACACTTTATACACAAAAAAACACTAACTCATGTCACAAAATATACACAAAATATACTCATATCACAAAATTCATAAACAAACATTATACAAGCTGTTTCAGTTATATATTTACAAACAAACATCATACAAGCTGTTTCGGTTGTATATTCACAAACAAGCATCATACAAAATTCACAAACAAACATTAAACAACTTGTATGTTTACAAACAAACATCATACAAGCTGTTTCAGTTGTATATTCACAAACAAACATCATACAAAATTCACAAACAAACATCAAACAAATTTATTTACACAAGTCAAAGATGATGGCTGCTGTGACACAAAATTCACAAACAAACATTCAACTCATGAAGAAAAGATGAGAGATTGAAGAAAAGATGAGAGAAGAGAAAAGAATGACTTACATGAACTCATGAAGAGGAGAGAAGTCGGAAAAGAGGCTAAAATTGATGAGAGGAGAAGATCCGGTTGCCGGATGGTGGTTGGAGTCCAGTTTTGGGAGCTGGGTGATCGGTGTGAGGAGAGAGACAGAGACAGGTTGAGGAGATGTGAAAACGAGTGGGAGCTGGGTGATCGGTGTGAGGAGAGAGACAGAGACAGGTTGAGGAGATGTGAAAACGAGTGAGAAAATCGGCTGGAACCCTTTTAAATGACTAGGTGCGCCTTTAGCTTCAGAACTTCCCCCAGTGAGGCACGTGTCTCATAGAAGTCGCTGTGTCGGTGAGGCACCAACTGGTCGCTTTACGGTGCCTCATGCCTAGGTGCGCTTTTTCAAATTATGAGTGTTACATTGCATACACCATTGTAATCAGGGTTCCCCTGCATATTCATAGAGTAATTTTCATTCTTTCTCAATATATTGGGAATTATAGACTTCAAGCTCATTGGAACAGTAAATTACTAACTGGCCCTAAAGTAAAAAGAATGACAAAGCCTTTAATATCATAAAATTATTAAGATCTTTAATATCATAGAAGTACTTGATACATTGCTCTGCGCAAAAATCTCTCAAGATATCAACATTACGATTTCCACGTTCATCACTTATTAATATAAAATGACCAGGAATGATAACAATGCTTTTCAGGGTCCCAAACCTTCAAGAATAAAATAGTAATGTAGACATACAGCATCTGACAAAAAGTAAACACATACACAATAGTGGGGAGAGAGAGAGAGGCATAGAAGTTATCAAACATTGAATAAAAAAGGCTTTTAACTAGGCTGAAAGCAAGTTATAATAAAGAATATGAGCAAAAAGAAAAACAAATTATTTCGCAACTAAATAAATAAATTCACATGAATATCGAGGACTAAATTAATCATGTTGTTCTATGAACATCTCACCCAAACTAAATCAGTCTTGCAGTCTTGCATTCCCATATACTCAGAAGGATCATGGAATTAAGGATTAAGAAGAGCACAATACATACTTGAATACTCCATACGAACTATGAAGCCATCCAATACTTACAAGAAACTGAAACCACACTATAACCCCATTTAGCATTACGCTAAGCACTAGTAAACAGGGAAATCTAACTTATGCATACAATCAATAAAACAAATAAAATCATATTGCAAAAGCAAAAAACTTACGACAAACCTCAATATCCTGTCACTACAATCAAGCTCAATTAAGCAAATAAATCATACTACCATCACAATGAATCACAACAATGCCAAAACCCAAGTGATTGAGGCATCATTTGATCTATACATTTCAATAAAACAAATAAACCATGGATAATACAGATAGAGGTAATGAAAACATTAATACCTTAGCATTTTTTGGCTGAATTCTTTCTTGAAAAAACCAATGGAACCAGGGCCACAAGCATCATGGGTCATCAACATTTCAACATTAACACATACAGAGCCAGTATCTTCTCAGTCAATGACATTGCAGGTTTTACATGTAAATCAATATGATTACAATTTAAAACCAACAAATCAAACTAACCAAAACTATATGAAACTACTGAGTGAATAGAAGGAAACTGAACAGAGCCAGTGGTGGCAGGCCTGTGTTCGGATTTCTGATGAGCCATGACCGATTTGATTTTCATTGAAATTGCCGATTTTTTGGCTTTTGCGAATCAAAAACTGTGATGTTGAAGCGACGCAAATCCTTCTGTTAAATGCAAATAGTGAGTCGGAGAATCGTTAATAAAAGAGTACAGAGAATCAAGAAAGTCACTCGATTGGCGAAGAAAGAAGAAACAGCTGTGACAAGCTAAAGCAACAATCCTTGCAAGGGATAGTGAAACATAACTGCAAATAATTAACCAAAGAAAAAAAAAAAGCAAACAAAAAACAAACTAAGTTTATGCACTGAAAGAACAGCATTAATCACAATCTCTACTTCACATTGCAAATCAACATAACTGAATCAAAACCATTCAAATGACAAAACAGTCTCTGAAGTGATCTGTACTAGGAACAGAAACAATTACAAGACTCAAGAAATAAGTTTGTGAAATGTAATTATGATTGTAAATATGGAACCAACGTTTCTTTTTCTTTTATTTTATTTTTAATTAATTTTAAGTCCAAGTCTGAGGTGTGTCGAAACAAAAACAAAGCTTAGAAAGATGTTTTAATTATAATAGTGATAAATATACAACTAGAAGTAAACAATACCCATGTAAAAGGTAAAGATGGTATATTTTACTCTTCAAGTTGTTTGGTGCCTAAATAAAGCTCCTGCAACAGACTCAGTCTTCTAATACATTTTACCTACGTTGCTATAAACTTGAAGGAATTCGATCTTCAGGTTGATTGTGATGAGGGATCAGTCTTTGGACAACAGGAAGAAATTGGCACATATCACTAGGGAGGCTACCAGAGAGCCTATTAAAGGAAAAATCACTCGTACCCGAAGATCACTAGTTGAAGATGGTTGTAGGCTTGGTCCCTGAAATCAGTTGGTTACCATAGAGATTGCATATCTCCAGGTTAGTCAAATTGCCTATCTCTTCAGAAATATTTCTTCCTAGAATATTATTCCACAATAGAGAAGGTACAAGATTAGAAGTTTAGGCAAAAAGCCAAACCAAAATGGAATATCTCATTGAAAACTGTTGTGTCCCAAGTGGAGCTATTCCAATCTGCAGGATCACTAGCCCACAAGCAAAGAGCAATGGAAACTGTTGTTTCTGAGAAGTAGTTGAACTAGGAATGAAAGATTTGTGAGAGTCACTGAGGTAAGATTCAAGGCTCTGAGCCTATGACTCTGTTGTTTTGAGAATCACACGTAATCCCCTGCCCATTAGTGAACGAAACTACTTCTCAGAAATCTTTCAACTTAATCTGACCTCAATGAGTCTCACAAATCTTTCATTCCTTGTTCAACTACTTCTCAGAAACAACAGTTCCCATTGCTCTTTAATTGTGAGCTAGTGATCAGTACATTAATAATCTTTGTTTCTATTGTGGAATAATTATCTACAATAAAATAAATGAAAGATATGTGAAATACAGGAACATTTAGTTTTTGATTATTATTCCACAATAGAAAGCAATTGGAAGACTCCTTTGTTAATAACCCACCAGATCTCTCTTCTGCTCATGTGTAAAGCTTTCTGATTGGTTTGTCTCTCTTATTTCTGGAAATGGATTCAAAATTTGCATTAATTTAGTTTACTATTGTTCCACAATCATAAAATAGCTGCAATTGGAATATTATTGGTGACAACTAGAGCTGAATTTTAAAAAATATTGAGCAGCAAATAAAATTAGTATACATTTTGGTTAACAGCTTGACTTAGCAGGTGTCAAAACTCTAATTCTACACCTCAAGGTACCGAATGTCTAGATGGTATATGATGGATGAAATTAAGTTTAATATAATTTAATATTTTTATCTAAAGACCCATAAAGATAAATAAAATACCTCTCTAGCAGTCTGCATATTGGCTCCAAGGTCAGCAAATATAGACGAAATCCTATCAAGCTGTAACTCTTGCAAAGCTGGCCAAGTTGAACTATAATTTTCTCGACAAAAGTTGATCAAGTTTCTTAGTCCACTAAGTTGTAATATTCTTAACTTGGGGAGCACCACATCATTTCCATCTTTTGCAGCTACATTATCCTCTATTTCCTCTGCACTTATTTCGACAATGTGCTCCAAACTATCACAATCACTTACCTTCAAATGTTGTAGCTGCAACAAACTTCGAGCAAGGTTCAACGTGAAGACATATCTCAAATTCTTACAGCAATACACATGAACAACTGTCAAACTTTGCAGGCTTACTTGTTCGGTGGGACCCTTCCATATATACCTTAGATTTGGTAAATCAGATAGATCTAAACTTGCTAAACTTGAAAGTAAAAAAGGATTTTCCTTGGTATAGCATATCCCTTCTAGTTGAAACACATCTTGTAGCTCATCACATCTATAGATGGTCACTTCTTTCAACTCATTTAAGCCGGTTTCATCAATGCTTGGCACGATATTTTGAAAACATCCCGTTATGTTACATAATCGAAGATATTCCACATTCTCATACAATGGTTTAAATGCAAACAGTGAAGTGCCTTCAATATGTTCAATTGCTAAACTTCTTGATTTAGGATATGATTCACTTGAATAACCATCACAATTCACTCTTATGTCATACTTGAGTAATTTTTTCAACAAAATTAAATCTTTTGGAAGGCGTTGACGAACAGTTATCCTCAAAGAGAGTATGGTCAAGCAACATAGTTTATTAAGTTCAAAGAGACTAGCATTGCTTCTTTTTGTGTTTGTCCCTTCAACCTCCCATGATTCAGAGCCGTCGCTGATAATGTATAACTGTTCTAATCTAGATAATCTTGGTATTATATCAACAGGAATCCTTTCCAATTCACAACATCTTAAATCCAAAATTCTTAACTTGCTTAATTCCTTTAGCTCTTCAAGAGATTCATCAAACACAGAGTTTTGCAAACTAAGAATCTCGAGTTTTGCCAACTTTTTTAATGAA
>CM037996.1:22505270-22528456 GCA_021234005.1 Nephelium lappaceum
TTTCAAAAAAAATAATAACTTATTATCCATAACACGTAACATGGCAACTTTATTTTTTAATTAAAAATTTTTAAGGATACGATCGGCCCATTAATTGCCCTACGAGAATGGAATTATTTATTTTAAAAATATTTTGACTTCCATGGCCGGTATGGATATTTCTAAAAACAAAAAAAAAATAAAAAAAAAATTAACATTTTCTATACCGGGCATGATATGGCCCGGTATGTATAATTCTAAAAACAAAAAGAATAAAAAATATTTAACATTTCTAACCGGGCATGATATGGCCTAGTATGGATTATTCTAAAAAAAAATTAACATTTCTAATGCCCGGTATAGAAAAATTTTAATTTGGTGTGCGGTCGACCACACCTAGACCACACCCACCAGTTTGTATTCTCTCTCTCTCTCTACTTTCTTTTTCTCTCACTATCTCTCTCACCCAAACCCTAGCCGCCATCCCCATTCGTCGACCGACCAACACGCCGTTCGTCGGCCGCCAACACGCAGTTCGTCGCTCCGTTTGCCGCCGATCACCTTGCCCAGTATCTCTCTCCCTTCTCTTCTTCTTCTTCTTCTTCTTCTTCTTTTCTCCTTCATCATTATCTTCTTCTACTTCTTCCCTTCGGCCATCCGACCGCCTCTTTTGGTCTCTCTTTCTTCTTCTTCTTCTTCTCTTCTTGTTCTCCTTGTCTTCTTGTTCTTTTTCCCTCCGATCTGCCGCCGATTGCTGTTCGCAGCTAACGGCGGTACGACATCTCTTCGTCGATCTACTCTTATTCTATGTATTCTTTGTCAATGAGATCTGGACTTTGTAAAAACACTTGATCTATTTGATTTGATTTAGATGTGAGTGATGATTTTATTTTTGATTTGGTTTTTGCATTTTTGTTTGAATTTTGTTGGGTTTGATTTATTTTTGTAGCTTATTTTATTTTTTGTGTTTTTTTTTCATGTGGCTGTTTTATTTTTGTTTGAAACTAATTGTGAAATTTTGAGTTTGTTTTATATGGATTTTGAAGAATTTTAGATCTATGATAAAATTTGATTAATGGGATTTGATGTATGTTGGAAATTTTCTTTAATATTAAATTATATATATTTTTGTAAAAAATATATATAAATGTTTTTTTTTTTTTATACATTCAATAGTTTCCATATCGGGCACACACCCGGTATGGATACTTTTATCTATACCGGGTTGGTGCCCGATATGGATATTGACACTAGCATATCGATAGTATCCATACCGGACGGAGCGCCTGGTATGGATAATCAACCATTGCCCGGTATGGTTGAGCTGTTTTCTTGTAGTGTATAATGTGACTTTAGTTGATGATGTAACATACAACACGATTAAAAAAATTAGGTAGTTTTCCACTGATTATATGAATGCATTCTATACAACATACAACACAAATATACAATCGTGTTTGCTTTTATCAAGACAAATGCATGGTGACGTAATATGAACTCTGAGGTTACTTATCATCAGGGATGTAGCTAGGATTTGATATTAGGGTGGGTTAGAATAAATTTTTTAAATAAACTCTAATAGTATGAAATATTTTATAAATTAAAAAATATAAACATGCCTAGTTAAAGAGATATAATAAGTTTTACCCCTCAAAATTTATATTTTAAATGAATGTGTTAACAAAAATAAAAATAAAAAATTGAACAAATATTTAAATAATAAAATTTATCAAATATGAATTATAGTTAATGTTATAACATCAATAATCTTTCTTTACGTATAAATAATCTATATTTTGATAATCATAATTTATAATTACTACTACACTTCAAATTAAAATGTGTGTTAGGGAAAACACCAAAGATATTAAATTTAAATAATATGTTATACAACTTATGATTAAAAAAAAAAACGTAAAATGGAAAACTCAAATAAAATTTTACAGTTAATGCATGAAATAAATTTATTATATATACAACATTTGAATAAAATATAAATATAAATAAGATTTTGAATAAATATGTATTTTTTTATATCACAAAAAATAATTAAACATATATATATGTAAGAAAAATAGAGCAGTTCTTTCTCCTTAAGTAAACCTACAAGCTTCACTAATTTAATTTCATTTTGGATTGATCCAGAATAGCAATTCTTTCCTTATCAAGAAAATCCAGAAGCTTTAAATATTGAAGAATGAATTTTTGTTGTAATTGGCATTGAAATGTCGACCTTGGAAATCGACTCTCACTATCTATAAATAGGCTTAAAGCTTTGCAAATTGGCTTGTACTTTACAAACACTAGTCCATAAACTTGCTTCCCATTTATTGAACACTCTTACATCCTTTGATTTATATAATAACAATTTATTTTTCTATCATCCTATCTATTAATCACATTTTTCAACCTATCACCTATCAATACTGTACATTCGCTTACATGCCACGCACACACTCCATTCCATTTTCTATTACATATATTTTAATCATCAATTCAACAATAAATATATATATCTGTGTAATTTTAAAATAAATATAACATAATTTCTTTTAGGGGCTAGGGTAGGCTTGAAACCCTAGCCCCCACGGCCCTACGTCCCTGCTTATCATTTGTTTGCTCAATTTTCAGATATATTAGCCTTCATGAAGATCTTAGATGACAATGAATCAACGGATGTAATGAAGATCACTAAATTTGAAGAGAGGTGATGATTCTGATGAGGACTATGATACCGCTGATGGTGACAATGTCAACGACCAAAAACTAGTGTTAGTGATGATTTTCATTCAACCAAGACCGATCAGTGCATGCCGCAGCAGAGGTGCTCACCAATGTTGATGTTGTTGTGAATATAAACCATAAACATGTACCATTCATTATCATATCTTCTAGCCTGTATAGATGCAGATTTGGTGTTTACTTGATCATTTTGGGTGCTCTACTTTTGAACAATAGATCATCATGAAGGCATTATATGTTGAAGGTTTATTCATCTAAAAATTTTGACTTACATGTGCATGAAAGACAGATTGTGTACTGTTGTCTTTCAATTTATTGGGGTTGCTGTTAAGTCTGTTTTATTCATGAACTCTAAATAACAGGGTATATATAATATAACGGTTCTTGATGTATTATGCTTCTTTGCCCTTATGACAAGAAAGTTGGGTCCTTATGTTCTTAAACCTTATTACTCCTCCATTGATATTGCATCTTGAGTTTGCTGTTGATTCCATGGTTTTTTCTTTTTCGGTGTTGTTTTGATGTTTTGATGAGAGATTATTTGAAAAATATGAGAGAACAAAAGAAAGAGTTTGGCATGCCAGTCTGATATGAGAGACAAGTTTGGAGTTTTTTTTATAGAAGTGGAGACCGGGGGTTTTAATTGGTGGGGAAAATACTGTCATCTTAGGGGGTAAATTTATCATTGCAATTAAAAGGTCATCTTAAGGCGTAAATTTGTAATTGCAATTTAAAATAACACATGTAGGGGCACAACCGTCATTTTCCAGTCTGCACTTGTCAGACCTCACTTTTTTTTTACTTTTTAATGTCAAGGAGATATTTGGTAAAAATGAAGCTAGCATAGAAAAAAATGAGATTTTTCCAAATTATAGCCAGCTTTTAGGATTTTTCCAATTATTTTATTAACTTCAATGTTAAATGCATTTTAAGTAAAGTCCAAGAAAGCTAGTGCAGTTTACCAAAATAATTAATGTTACTAATTTTATTAGAAATTGATTAGGTAATTTGTTTTTAATAAAAATAATAATGATAAGTTATTATCATTTTCCCCTTACCGATTGATTTGATGATTTGGAAAAGATTAAAAAATCCTTTGAAATAATATTAATTCAAGTCAAAATACTAGGTAAAATGATGTTTCTTAAATTAATAGGAAAAAAATGATGATTCATTAATCGTCAAGGAAAAAAGATAATACCTCCATAATGATTCAGTTCAACTTTATCGAATTAAATTTCAAAAGAAATAGTCATTGGTTAGAGCTCATTTAGTGAAGCATAAGGTCTAACTATTAAACCTCTCTCATACAAAACTAATAATAATAATAATAATAATAATAATCATCGTTTGGTCTAATGGTATACCCTTATATCTATCCTTGAACCTTATTGGGTACAAAGGACTAATAGGATTAGGGTAAGGATATCACCTCCTCTTTTATCCTGCTATGTTAGGACTAATTAGTCCCATCCTCCTTCCTCCCATTTTGTTTTTCTTATTTTCATTTATTTTATTAAATATGATATTTAAATAATAAATGTAAATCTAAATAATTTAATATATTTTATTGAGAATACCTAAAAATAATATTTTTAACATCAATTAAAACAAAATGTCATATTAATTATAAATAATTTTAATTATTTTTTTAAAATTTATTTTTTAAATATAATTTAAAATGTTAATAAAAATTAATTGAAAGATTTTTTTATTATGAAATTGATTTAAATTAATTTTATTATATTCAAAACTTACTTTAAACTAATCATACATTAGCCAATCTCACATTGTTTCAAGCAAATGGACAATACTATTCTAATCCAATTTCAATTGCACCAAACATAATGGAGTAATAACTTAATTTAATCCTATTTATTCTTATCCCATTAAATAATCTAATTCAATTCCTCATGCCAAATGGGCTCTTAAAGTTGTGAGTCCAAATCGTGTTATCTCACTTTTTTTGTCTAAATTAATTTTAAAGATTCAAAATAACAATACTAATATATCATATGAAAAATGATAGGATTTTATATATTTAGTAATTCATATGAATGATATATAAGCTTGGAAGGTGTTGATGCAAAAATTGTCCATAGCTATATCAACAGTAACATTAAAATTCCAATTGGATTCAACCTAAAGAAATAATTTTTGAACTAATTTCTTAGCTACTAAAGAGATAAGGCCTCTGATGTAGATGTTACAAACTATTATAATCAAGGGACTCAAACTCCTGGGTAGCTTTGTAGATGCTACAGGCGTTTGTTGACAAGGGCCTCCAGCTCCTAAGGTCGACGTAACCTATATTTCCTTCATTCATCCCTCCTTTGGTTACATGCAAGACTAGAAATGGGGTCAGGGGTCACCGGTGCTTCACCAGTGAAAACTCTCTGACGCTCAATTCAGATGATTTTTGTAGGGGAAGCTCACCTTGACTAAAAGTCGAAAGGCATTTTGAAGAGTTATTAGGGGAAAGAGGATGCACAATAACATGAAAACGAGCCTAGAACAAGGTCTAATATTTATGAATATCCTTTCCAAGGAAGTATTCTCGCATATTAGTCTGTTTCATGCTTATTTCCTGAAAAACTTACCTCTTAAATGAATAGTTATCTCTTTATATATATTGTTGCTTATGCCTTAGCGGCTTGCTGGTCATTTTCTTTTCCCTTGAATATGGCCAAATTCCTAACAACTTCCACTCCGCTGACATTTTTGCCTCCTGTCGTTTGTTCCCTCTATGTCCTATTACTTTCCAACCCTTATTGCTTCCTTTTTATGGGTTTTTTAGAGAGAGATTTCCCTTTCCTTGGTGGCATGACTTCGGGGACAGGTGGAGCACTAGTGAGCCTTTCCTTTCGCTGAAGCTTGTTATGCCTACACTGTCTTAGTGTCGCGCCAGGCACTAAGTTGTCCTTAGAGTGATGTCGAGAGGATTTGCTGGTTAAAGGGGATTGACTCTTTTTTTGATGGTTTACCTCTTTTTTCAAATTCACTTTCCTTTATTTTGCTAAGCTAGAATATGAAAAAAAATCAATTATAAAAATAATTCTGAATCATCGAATAAATCAAAATAGTAGTTAAGCTACATTGTAGCCCAGATCTAAAGAAATTAGTTCAAGATAATAATGACAAAAGAAACAAATCTAACAAAAACAATTTCCATGAAATAATAGAGAAAAAGAAATAACTAGTAATTCCTCCACTTGATTCTCCATCGGAATTGGTTTTGCACTGATTGCCTCTCCACTACCTTCAGACTACATCTAAACAATTGATGAAAAACTAATGAATTTTTGTCTAGCAATGGTCCTATTTATAGGTACAAGTGTGAGTTGAAAGAGGATTCTTAAATTAGGTTGAAATAGGATTCCTAAACTTCAATTTTGATTAGGAAAGATCTTGATTTAGAGAGAATTTGATTTGAAAATTGACTCTCTCACATTAATGACTAGAAGCTTTCCTCATCTTGCTCAACTAATGTTTAGGAAGTTTCTTTAAAGTGGTAAAAGATGAAACCTGAATTGCTTAGGTTTTCCCGTAACTATCAAGTCTCATGACAGTCTGACCTTCAAGTACTAAATTGGTTATAACTTTCTTTAGAAACTTTTGATTGACAAATTGTCAGTGGCTAAGAAAACTAAACATCCCGGGCTTTAATTTAATAGGCTATAGCTCACATAACTTGAACTATACACTTCGTATGAGCTCCCGTAAGTCACGTCACTTTTAGGCCCAATAATTCTACAATTTGCTTCTAGAAACTTTACCAATTCAGTTTCTTCTTAATTTCCTCTTTAACTTTTTAGTTCTATCTTTATCCATTTCCAAATTTGATTTTTATCCTCTTGGTTCCGTCCTTATCCTCTTCCAAATTCTATCCTTATCCATTCCAGAACTCGATCTTATCTCAAACTCTTTTAGATAAATTTTAACTCTAATCTAACTCTTATGGATAATTTTCTAATTTGAATCGAACTCTTTTGAATAATCTTTTAATTCGGATCAAACTCTTCTTCTACACTAAAAGGTTCTGATTGAACTGAATCTCCCAAAAATCTCAAATAAGTCCAGATTTTCATACCAAATTACCAACTGGCCCATATTTTTCCTTAATCTATATAAAATCCTCAAATTCATCAGAAATATCAAAAAACTATCCAAGCTTTCATCACAAAAGCTGAATTTAAAAATACTAAATAATGGTACATTTTTCCGTTATCACCCTTTCACGCAATATCAAATCCCAACACTTGCCTATTTCCATGATAACATCTTATGTTCTATAAACCTTATTTCTCCTTCATTGATGTTGAATCCTAAGCTTGTTGTTGATTCTTTTTTTTTTTTTTTTTTTTTTTTTTTTTTTTTTGTTTTGGTAATCTGATGAGAGATTATTTGAAAATTTTGAGAAAAAAAAAAAAGGAGTTTTGCATACAAGTCTGATATGAGAGAAAAGTTCGGAGCTTTTTACGCAAGTGGAAATAGAGGGTATTTTACAAGTGGGAAAAAGGTCATTGTTCATGCAGTTGTCTCTTAGGGGGTAAATTTGTCATCTTGGGGAGTTTCCAAAATACGGCTAGTTTTTAGGATTTTCCCATTATTTGTAATAACTTCAAGGTTGAGTGCAATTATAAGTAAAGTGGGAGGAAGTTAGTGCAGTTACTTGAATAATTAATGTTACTAATTTTATTAGAGATTGATTAGATAATTTGTTTTTGTTCAAAAAATATAACAATTTAGTTCAATTTTATCTAATTAAATTTCAAAAGAAAACACCTTTGGTTAGAGCTCTTCAGGGATGCATGAGGTCTACCTTTTAAGCTATAAGTGTTTGGTCTAATGATATACCCTTATATGCACGTTCTTGAACCTTGTTTGTTACAAAGGACTAAATGGGATTGGTATAGGGATAAAATTTAATCTCACCTCCTTTTATCCTGCTATGCTTGGACTAATTAGTTCCACCCTCCTTCCTCCCATTTTGATTTTCTTATTCTCATTTTTTTTATTAAATATTGATATTTAAATAATAAATATGTATATCTAATTAATTTAATACATTTAATTGAGAATATTTAAAATTAATATTGTTAACATAAATTAAAATAAAATATCATATTAAATTATTTATAAATAATTTTAATTATTTTTTAAAAAAGAATTTAAAATTCTATTTTTAAATATATATAAGTTAAAATGTTAATAAAAGTTAATTAAAAGATTTTAATTATCATGAAATTGATTTAAATTAATTTTATTATATTCAAAACTCATTTTAAACAAATCAACATTAACCAATCTCACATTGTTTCAAGCAAATGGACAATACTATTTTAATCTAATTTCAATTGCACCAAACATAACACATTAATAATTTATTTAATTCTATTCAATATTCTCCCATTAAATAATCTAATTCAATCCCTCTTACCAAATGGGCTCTTAAGGTTGTGAGTCCAATGGTGTTATCTCTCTTTTTGTCTAAATTAATTTTAAAGGTTCAGTAAAATATGATAGGATTTTATATGTTTAGTAATTTATATAATAGGATTTTATAAGCTTCGAATGTATACAATATTCTTGCTTTCCTTTCAGGTAATTAGGATTCTTTTACTTCTAAATGAATCTTCTTAGTGAAAGAAGCAACGTAAAAGATCTTGTGCTAACTTGTACCTCATAACAAGGAATAAAATAAATTGGACCTTGTAGGCTCTGCATGTTCACGTCTTTGTTCTGATAGCTGAACCAAAGACATTTCACAGAGTTCTATTGACATAACAAGGTGATAAGGCGAAATAACAATTTTAAGTGTAACATTGTTCTTGTCAGGTATGATGATTTATCGCATTTTGAACTTCATTATTATTTATTTTTATTTTACTCATCTTCTCATTTTATCTCCATCAAATACTGCATGTGTCGCTTTCAACTACTTCAGTATATGAAAGGAAAAAAATGATAATAAATAAATATATATCTATATATATATAGTCTCGTGAGATTATATTATAGTTGGTCATTTTTATATATTAAATGAGTTTGGTAGATTGAAATCATGTAACTAAGTTATTATTTTGGACAGACCTTAATTATGATTCTATTCCTTTGTAATAGGAAGAAAATGGAGGTAAAGAAAATTTACTTATAACATATTGTGCAATTAATTAACAATATAACGTTAACATATATACTTCATATTAGTTGTTAACAAGTAGGATTCTAAATTAATATATATATATTAATTTATTTATATTTATATATATCTATATCTTACGATTCTTAGTAGATAAGTTATGTATTTTTTAAATTGGTAAAAATTGTTTGTGTGAAAGTTAAAATGAAAAAAAAAAAAAAATTGTAAATTCTTGATGGTGGAGGATGTTTATATAAAACTTATAGTTAAAAGTGGACAATATTTACTAAATGGGTCGAGATGTACTGGTTTTTATCTATCACATGTAGTGAAAGAAAAAAAATGTTTAAGTAAAACTCTTAATTAAGAAGATGAAAAAAAGGTTTTGAATAGCTTAAGTATCAATCTCTCTATTGCTTTAAACTTGTGCCCACCTCCTTTCAATTCATACAAAAATCCTATTAACTTTCTTTTAGAATCTCCATATCCTTACAAGGAAATAATCTATAAAAATTAAAAGTGTCTAATAATAATAATAATAATAATAAAATAATCGATCTATTAAAGTAAAGAAAAAAAAAAACAGTTATTTTTTTTTATTCTTTAAATATTATTGAAAACAAAGTTCTGTGAAAATTAAGAAAAAAAAAATGGAAAGGATCCTCTCTTCACTCCAACAACAACCCAAGACCTTTTTTAATTTCTTTATTTGTTTTTGAGATTTTTGTTGACAGCATTTATATATGTTTTTGGGTTTTGTTAATTTTCCTATTTCACAGCCTACATCTTCAGCTACTGTAAGTCGCAAGTTTAGGAGCTGACTCCAAGCTTTCTTTCTAAGGTATATTATAGCATGTAATGTCTATTATGGTTTTTATAGAAGCTTTTTCTTCACATTTGCGACATTATTGCACAATGATTTGATAACTTATATGATTGACAAAACAAAAACAAATAACCAAATATCTCTTACTTTATATCAATTAACTTCTTATGATGATGTAAGATATTAAAGATTGATCTAAAATATTAAAAAATATCATTAAAATTTCTAATTATCTAAGTTTATAAAACACTCAGAAACGAGGGAAATTCATAAGAATTGAAGTTTAGTGACGATGTAAAATTTTAAAATTTGAGATTTTAGGGGTATAGCAATGGCACCCACTAGTTCTTATGTCTCTGTCCAAAACAAAGATAATAAAAACAGAGTTCAATAGTAATTTTACATCAAAGAGATACTTATATTATATTGCTTTTTAAATTGAATTTAGTGGGTAATTAAACTCTTGTTATCATATAGTTTTGTTAATGCTTGAACACATTACCAAGTCCATGATTGACATGCATATGCTTTATCAAGCACGTTGTTTAAATTCAGTTTTTTGCAATCAATTGAGATTTGATCATAATTCTTTTTAATGAATTGAGATTGCTTGACTTAAGGTTGACAATACTTGGCCTCCTAACTGGCAGAGTAATAAAAACCGGAATTCTTTTCTTCTTAAATGGTAGATGAATACATAGCATTTGGCACAATTCTTTGCTTGTTATTTGACTTTACTTGTCTAGGTTGTCTTGGAAGATAGCATCTTCTTGTTCTATAATTATTAACTTCTCATGTAAATTAAATATTATTTGTGTTGCTTTTATTCCGCTGACTAAACATTCCTAGTTCTCTATCTTTTCAATCTTCCCTTACAAAACAGCGGAAAAAAAGAAAAAAAAAAATCCTTGAAGGCAGATGGTTAATTCAAGAAAGCATTCAACAAGGCATCTACTAGCCATCCATTTAGGTTAAGGTATATTTTATTCTTTTTCCCAAAACCAAGAATTTCTTCATATCATCTGCATTTAATTCTCAACTTCATATTTAATTCTTAATATTTTTTTTTTCTTTCTTCAGAATCATCAATTCAAGCCAACCAACCGACATTTTCTGATTTCTAGACCAGGTGCATACCTCTCCTTCTTCACAAATTCTTTTATTGTTGATGATATAATCTTTTATGTATGATCTACACGGTCTGTCTTCATTATAATTTCTCTTGAAAATTTTTTTATTATGGTTTTATAAACTTCTAAGAATATTATGATTAAGTATGTTTGGAGCTTGTTACCTGTGGAAATTTATTTATTGAACTTAAAATATAATACAAAACATTCATAATAGGAGTTGGTGGAGGAAGAGGCTAGCCTCCTATATGGTAGTTAAGAGCTATGTTTGTTTATTACATGATTATCTCCTCTAAATATTTTACTTTATGTATTTGGATGTTAAAATTATAATATAAACTAGTTAAACCTTTTAATAATTATACCATAATATCAAACATAATGTCTAGTGATGCGACCCGATTGGGATAACTCTAGCTTTAATCCGGTAGGTCACGCCGGGCACCCCAACGGATTCCTATTAGACCTGACTCGTCGGGTCAAGTGAAACCCGTGGAGAGAACCCTAAACTTTTTAATACTTTCTAAAATATTGTTAGGTTGGTTTTCTTTAAAAGCCGAAAAGGCGTAGAATTTTTTTTTCGATTTTTAAACTCATTTTCTAACAAAATTTCAGCAACATAACGACTATATTTTTTACGTTAAAAAAAACCTGTTTACAAAAAATCAACACTTCGACTAAAATTCATCACCAACCCAACTTCTGGTTGTCCGTAGACCTCAAACATGCATTTAATTTTCAAATCAAATTTGATAAAATCCAAACACAATTTAATAAACCACATTTAATTCAAAACAATTTAAAACATACTTGTGAATGAATAATTACAAATTACTTATACAATTCAAAAAGGGTGTTTACTTGTAAATAACTTATGCAAAATAAACTGCTCAAAATGAAGTCATGTCGCGCTACCTCGCCCACTGGAGGTAATATCACTGCGGCTACCTGCTAAGAGTACCTGAGAAGGTTTTTGTATAAAAATAGAAAAATAATGAGCTAAAAGCTCAGTGAGTGATAATTTGTCTTTTCTTTAAATATTTGATTTCTAAACGTTCTCCTCTGAAAACGTTTGAAAACAATTCTTTATTTCTTAAGCACTTTAAAACTTTAATTTCTCGAGCTCAATTTAAACATGAGAATTTATATATAAACGCAAGCATGCATTAAATTCAAAACTCGTAACTTAAAATCATAAGTAGCTTGAATAATAATCATAAAATTTCTTCTCTCTCAAATTTACTTTTCTTTTAAAGCTATTTCTTGATATCTTTCGAAAACACCATAGTATCTCAAACTCTGGGGTTACGTGACCTCTGTACGAGGAATAATCCAAAGTAAAGGACCCACCGTGACAGCTCTGAGACATCTCGCGGCTATGTGCGGAATTTTTCAACGCTAACCATAACACGCGAAACACCACCCCACATCAGTAAAGGCGACTCGACTGACAGACTTGGATACTTTGTCCCCTCAGGTTAGTGACTCATCCCACCTTAGGATTGTGCCAACTGATGTGGAATAGACCGGTTAGGTCTAATCTTTTCTGTAAATCTATAAGGGTATACTAATAGTGTTGAAAATACTTATCTTTTCTTTTCTCAATTCAACTTGTGAGCTTAGTTTCTGAAATTTTGTTTAGGCAACCATATATATGCATATAAAATCAAAATTCTCTTTTTAAGCTAAAATTCATGCTCATATCAATGCATTTGAAATAAATTCAAGTAAGCAATTACTTATCAAATCAAATTTAACAATTTGAAATACTTTTAAAATCTTTAAAATAAAATTCACTCACAAAAATGGAAAACTACAAATGGCACGTACGGAGCCCTTACTCCTCTTGCCTTGATCCCCGTGCGTCATCATCACCTACATAACATATGAATACTTAAATTTACATTTGCGTCAACTTCTGGAACTCGAAACAACTAAAATTACACAATTTCCCCAAGTGACCATTTTTACGCGTACACCTCCCTTTTTTGGTTTCTTTATTGATTCTATGGTTCTGAACTCTGTTTTCTTCATCTGGAACCTATTTATTATCACCTAAAGACGTTATGGCACTAACGGAATCGGGTTCGGAGGCCCGAAACGAAAATCGTCCTATTTCGACCACTTTAGGCCGAATACTATTCACAGCCCTACTCGGGGCTTTTTTTCGTTTCATTTTCGCTCTGAACACGTTCCCAACTCACCTTCTAGTCGGTCCAAGTGTCAGTACAGAAGGAATTTTTGTCATTTTTCTTGGTTTCCTAAACGGCCATTGGATAGGCATTTTTGGCTAAAAACGCGTTGTTTTCGCTACTAATTTTGGACATTTTCTTGGTTTTGATTCCTAAATTTAATCTTTCACTTTTAATAGCCTCAACATGTCTAATTAAACTTGTTAAGGTCATCTAAACCCTCAACGGACGCCGTATAGGTCCATTTACGGAGTTGTCCTTCAAACTAGTATATCGAGTGTTTTGTTTTTCTCTTTAAATTTTTGTCATTTTTCTTGGTTTCCTAAACCTCCAATAAACTCAAAATAAAGTCCATTTCGTCCAACTTTTCATCAGACCATTTTGCCCTTATAATAGCCTTAAATTCCAAATTAACATTAAACTAAAACTCTCAAACTCTAACATTAAAATTCCACTTTTAATTATCCAACAATCAACAACTCAAATCATATCAAAACAACCAATACCACCACTAGTTTATGGCAGCCCCTTACACACTCAAATCTCTTTTTTTTTTCCAACATAATTCACCTAGTTTATAGCTCATTTTTAATCACAACCAACCAACAAACAAATCATAACAAAACCCACTTCAAAATCAACTTAAATTGCTAACAAAACATCAACAAAAACAACTTCCAAAACTTGAACAACTTACCCCCTTTTTTTCTCTTCACGAGGTCATTTTCTTCTCTTCGTTTTGGCTTCGGTTTTGGACTGGTTTGGGTGCGAAAATGGATGGTCTTGGGCTGGTCTTCTTCCTCCTCCTTCTCCTTCACGTGATCTCCTTCTTCCTCGGTCGTATCTCTCTTCTTCTTCCTCGGGTCTGCAGTCGTGCGTCTCTGTTTTGGTGGCTGATTTGGCGAGAGGTTTAAGCTGGTTTCTGATCTGGATCTGGCGAGCTTGGCGTCGGGTTCTGTAGGTGGTGATGGCAGCTCGTCCTTCTTCTTATTCTTCTTCTTCTTTGACTTCTTTTCTTCTTCTTCTTCTTCTTCTTCTCTAGCGTTTCTGGTCGACTGTCTTCGGTTCTGATTTTTGTGCTTCAATCAATTTTTGTTTTCATGTTTTCCTCCACAAACAACTTTAAAAATGACGGTCATGTCCTGAGAAAATTTTGTTTTCAACCTTAGCTTTTAGATTAATTATACTTTGATCATAAATATTAAGTCTTATCTTCAATTTAATCCCTTATCACATTAAATAATTACTCAATTTCGTTCACAATTTTACCATTCCGTTTAATCTTCAATCTAGTTTAAATAAATCTCTAAGGGTTCTCTATAACCTTAGGCACTTCCATTAACCATTTAGGGTCTCAATTCATTATCTAGGGACTATTACTAAAAAATCTATAAAATTAAAAATAGAGGGTTTACATCTAGACTCTAAATTCTCATTAATAATAATAATAATAATAATAATATTATTATTATTATTATGAATAAATTGTCACATTCCTTTTATAACAATATCGTTAAAGAATTTTGAGATACTTTTTTTTTTTTTGATATTACGTTTGAAATACATTACTTTTATAATCATTATTTTACAATAATTGTATTTTATTATTATTAATATACTTAGTATACAATTTGAACCTAGGATAATTTTTTTTAATTGTATAAGTTATGTAACACTTAAAAAAGATTAAAACAAGTTAAAAATAAATCGAATTCAAGTACAATAAATGAATTTTAGTTTATGTAACAATCAATTTTCTAATAATTTTCTTTTTGCTATTTTTAAATCATTGCCTTCACTAATAAACATAACAACCTGTTATAATCAGTAAATAAAAAATAGTCTCCACCTAACTTAAAGATAGTTTGTGGTTTTAAACTTATAGTGGAATCAATTAAATTATTATTTTTTATTTATTTTTTTAAATGGTCAAAAATTTAAATGGTGCTAAAAATAATTGAAAATGAAAAATGGAATATAGTGATCTAAGACTTAACTTTTACCACCATCACATTTGCTTAATTTCACATGTAAGTAGACGGTTTTGTAGATTAATTTTTAGGGCAAATACCTATTAAGTCCCCATCACATTTGCGTAATTTCAAGCTTAGTTTGTGAATTTTTTGTTTTTGTGCAAACTAGTTCCAACTTTTATGAAATGCCATATTAGTTCATGAGGTCAAACTTTCAGTTGTCAACTTATTTTAATGTGTAAATTGGTTGTTGTGTACAGTAATTTTTACCATTTATTTTTAATAAATTTTAAGAATATTAATTTACATGAAGAAAAGTTTTAGAAAAATTATCAAAAAAATTTCTATATATTTGTTTAAGTCCAAGTAGTCAACTCAATTGCCGAAGTATAAATTGATCCAATCCTTTTAAGATAAAAAATAAATTAGAATAAATGGGAAAAATCTTGAAAGTAGTACAATTCAAAATTATTATGAAATATCATACATTAATTTAAGTAATATAAAAGAAAATTAAAATATATATATAAACACTATGTCAATTAAAAAATAAGATATTTGAAAATTATAAATTAAATGGCAAATTGTGCAAACCCCCAAGGTTAGACGAAATTGCATGAAAATGTGGATGTTTGCGATATTTGCATTCTGGCTACCTAAAGTTTTAAAAACTCATCGTAAGCCTCTTATGTCGTTAGTAAACTATTAGTCAACCATGGTTAAATTAAAATTATAAAGGGTAAAATGATCAATTCACAGTTAATAAATATTTTATTAAAAAGTAATATTTTTAATTAATAAAATAATAATATAATATATCTTGTCAAAAAAAAAAAAAATCTTCATTTTCTACATCCATCATCATCTTCTTCATCTCCATTTCATCATCCATCTCTTGTTTTCATAAAATCATCATCTCCATCATTTTCATCGAATCAGTATCACCCAAATCAATCATCATCATCAAACCAAACATCACCCAAATTAAACAAAAATTTTAAAGTTGATGAAAATTAAAAAAAAAAAAAAAAAAAATTAGAATGGCATCGCCATCTCCAATCAGTCTCCATCATTGGATACTAGTCTTAAACAGTGGAAACCCTCTGGTCTCTATCGCTGAATGTTTTAATTTTCTTTCTCTAAACAATGTGGTAATTAATTTGTGACTACCATATTAAGTAATGAATTATTTTCAAAGAAGGTATATTTTACAAATAAGTTGAGACGTGGTTAACTAGAAATCCACCTCCATTTTAGTATGATTAATTATATTTCCCAACAATTGATTCTTATTTTATTTATTAGGTTGACCAAATTTATAGAATATTTTCTATAAGATATAAGCACGTAACATTCTCTGCAGTAGTGACGCGACCCAATCTGAATCTCTCTAAACTCTTATCCGGAAGGGTCTCGCCGAGCACTCCAACGAATTCCTCCTAAACTCAACTCGTCGAGCTGAACGAAACCCGCAGAGCGAACCCTAACTTTGACTTTAACTTATAAACTTGTTGGGTTGGTTTTGTTTTAAAAATTAAAATTTCATTTCGACTTGAATTTAAAATCATTTTTCAAAACTAAAATCCGGCAGCATAACGGCTGCATGTTAACATTTCCAAAACCTGTAAAATGAAAATAACAATTCTAACTATTTTCTCACTTCTAACCCAAACTTCTTTTGCCATAAAGGCCTCAAACATGCATATCAAACTCATTTCCAATCTCAAATCAATTTCATCAAGGATAAAACCATGAAACCATAATTCAAACTTTCCTCAAAAGCAAATAAAACTTTCAGCTTTTAAAAGACATTAACCACTCATTACAATTTAAAAATAGGATTACAGCCAACTTCTTTAAATTACAAATTATGCAAAAGATAGATATGCTGAAGCTTCATCGTGTCAAGCCCACCTAAAATTCCGAATGAGCTATCTCTTCTTTACTGTCACCCACGTCCACACCTGCGAAGGTTTTTAAATAAAAATGGAAAACTGTGAGCTTTAAAAGTTCAGTGAGTGCTTGTAATACTTTTTAACTAAAACTTTTATTTACTAAAATACCTCCTCTAATAATTTTGAATGTATAAATTTCAATTTCACAATCATTCTCGACGTTAAAGCTCATTTAATTGTAAAGCATAAATATACAAGTTGTAAATTCATATATGTATCCAAATATGCATAAAACTCATAAATTTAGAAGCATATAACTGCTAAACAATTTCATAACTTGAAATAAAGCTCTAAAATACTTTTGTTTACTTTTAATATCTCAAATATTTGATGTACTTTTGTTTACTTTCAATATCTCAAATACTTTCAATATCCTCTAAAAATTTTGAATGTATAAATTTCAATTTCACAATCATTCTCAACTTTAAAGCTCATTTAATTGTAAAGCATAAATATACAAGTTGTAAATTCATATATGTATCCAAATATGCATAAAACTCATAAATTTAGAAGCATATAATTGCTAAACAATTTCATAACTTGAAATAAAGCTCTAAAATATTTTTGTTTACTTTCAATATCTCAAATACTTGATGTACTTTCTAAAAGCACCATTCGTACCCCTAAAGTAATCTGACCACACAGTGACTAGCTACGCCGCTCGTAGTGGTAATGTCACGTGGCGATTTTGAACCAACACCAACCATGACACAATCTGAGATATCTCACAGCTATGTGCGGAATGCTACATCGCTAACCATAGCGCAAGATAATATCCCACATAAGTAGAGGCGACACGACAAACTCGATTTCCCCCAAGTTAGTGATGTATCCCTTCCAGGGCTTTGTCATATTAATGTGAGATATACCGGTTGGGTTTAAAATTGAAAAATATAATATGAGGGTATACAAATGACATTTGAAAATCTCTTTTACTTTAGCTTTCTAAGTGCAAAAAGCATAAATCTCTTTTCTGGGCGCATTAAGCACCATATCTCATTTCTTTTGAGTGCAGGAAGGACAAAATTGTTTTGTTAAGTTCAAGAAACTCAAAGTGATTAATCTCAAGCTCTAAAATCTCATGTAAACTTTCAAAATGCTTAAACATTTCAAATAGGCATAAACTTTGAAGAAAATTTATTAAGCACTCATTTGAATTTCTAACTTGGTTCAAGCTCTTCAATGGTCTTGTGATGCTCCGCTTGCTTCCCTCCTCACCTACATATCACATTCTAACTTAATATAGACTGAATTCAACTTCACAAAACTCTTTAACAAGTTTTTAACTCAAGTAACCCATAAAAAGGAACTTTTTACTAAAAAGCTTCCGTACTTGATTTCTACTCAACCGGAGCTCCAAAATTTCAATTTCTTTCAATGAACATTTATATACCCCTAGGGGCATCCCCACATGTTTGAAATAGCTTTCAGGAGCCCGAAATGAAAAGTCACATTTTTGGTACCCCTTTTGGCCGAAAGCTATTCACAGCCCAACCTAAGACTGTGTTTCACTCTGTTTTTGCTCCATTCACCTCCCTAACTCGCACTTAAGTCACCCGTAAAACGGTTCTGAAAAATTTCAACTATAGGGTGACGAAAACTAGAAAAAACCTCACTTTGTTATCATTTTTTCAAGATAATTTTTACCCTTTTGGTTTCTAAACTTAATTCTCTTCACCACTAATTCAAATATGCTTAATAACACTCATCTAAGTTATTAAAATGCATATAAAGAGTGGCATTTCATGAAAATCGCATATGCCCTTCATCGGCTGAAAACTAACCACATTATCTCTATGTCATTCTTTTTGAATTTTAAATTGGTTTATCACTTTATCAACCTCAATTCAACATGGAATCTTGCTTAATACCATCAAATCTCAATGGCATCACATGCCCCTCACTATGGCCTTTAATGGTCCAACAGAAACTAAACTCAATTCATTCAATTTTTCATGTCAAATTCACTCAAACATTTTACCAAACACATTGTCTACAACTTATTTCAACCATACCATCGGCCATTCAAACTTTAAGGTTTTTCCAACACAACTCTAACATCTCAAACCTTAATAATTCTACATAATATACTCTTGTTTTTGTCACTAATTACTCAATTCACACAACTCATAAAAACCCACATCAAATCTCAACAAAATTTCCAACATAACATCAACATAAATAATTTTGAAATTGAACAAACTCACCTCTTTTCACTTTGGTTTCTTGCTCAATCTTGGTTCTCTAACTTGGATGAGCTTGAAAACTAGGTTGGAAGCTCAAAAATGGGATTGGATTACTTGATCTACCTTCCTTCCCTCTTGGCCGAACTCATCTCTTCATTCTTAGCCGTTTCTCTCATTTTTTTTGGTGTTCCTCACAGCTACAAGTGTGCCTCAGTTTCTGCCTCTATTTTGTGTGTGAAATGGCTTGAGTTTGAAGGTTAAAGATGGCTTAGAGGCTTGATCTTTCCCCCTCTAGCTTTGGCCGAATCTATTTCTCTCTCTCTCTCTCTCTCAAATCTCTTTTCTCTCGGCTTGGTGTTGCTCTTTGGTTTGTGTGTCTATTTTGGCGAGTGTGGCGTGAGTTTGGCATGTGAAATGGCTAGGTTTGGCGGTTGAAGGTGGCTTGATCTTTCTCTTCTTCTTCTCCCTCACTTGGCTTTCTCTTCATCTCGTTTGATCTCTCTTTTGCGTCTCTGTTATTGGCTTTGGTTTGGGCGTGTTTTGGTGGCTGGTTTGTGTAAGTTGTGTAAGTTTCTCACACTTTTTCCGCCAAAAACTTCAAAAATAGCGGTCATGTCCCTGAAAAATTTTATTTTCCACCCCAACTTTTAGTTTAATTCTGATTTGACCTCAAATATTAAATCTTGTTTTCAATTTAGTCCCTAATCACACTTAATAATTACTCAATGTTATTTAGCATTTTACCCTTTCATTTATACTTCAATTGAGTTTAAATAAATCTCTAAAAGTTACCTACAACCTTAGACACTTTTATTGGTCATTTAGGGTCTCAAATCATGACTTAGGAACTATTACTGGAAAAACCGTAAATATATAAATCGAGGGTTTACAAGCAGTCCTTAAGAATATTTCTTCAAAGAAGGTACAAACTTTTTGTATTCTTTAAATAATATTTAAAATAAAGTTTTATGAAAATTAAGAAAGGAAAAAGGGAAAGGATCCTTCATTCTCTCTACCAAGAATCCAAGACCAGTTTTATATCTTTACTTATTTTTGAGAACCTAACTTATTTTTGAGAACTTTGTCCTCACCATTGTGCTTATCAAATTAAGAGTTTTCGAAAACTTGGTGTGTTTTGTCTTTTAAGTAAAGTCGATATTAATTATAGAACTTATTATTCAATTTCAAAGATTAATTTTATGAGAGAGCTTTGTTGGTGAAAATTAAGCTTTTTGAAATTTGAACAAAACACTTAACACCTGAATTAATTAATGTAACAAAAAGATTGAGATCACTTCAACCAAGAGTTTAGTGTTTTTTTTTTTTTTTTTTTGTGACTTAGGGAATGAGACTCTGAACTTTAAACATTAGCTAAGAGATATATATAAACCCCAAGGCTTGACTTAGGCTATATAAACCCCTAAATAGTTCGAAAAGTAGATTTGGCACATCTAGATTTCTTGGGGAGTGATGAGGCTTCTTTCGTGGGCAAAAATTTGGTTATTTCTCTAGCCCTTGGCCTTTCATATGGATAGGTATCATTGAGATTTCCCTCTTCTAGGGAGTTGAGATCATTTGAATTACAAGGAAGAAACTCTTAGAGAGATTTTTAGGTGTTTTAATGTCCTTAGACCAGATGTCCTCCTCTTTGTGATGGAATGGTGACTTTATATATAGCCTCATTGCTTGGTCTTGGTGCTTCCACATCTATTCTTCTCGCTGGTCAAGACTTCTCTTCATCTTGTCCCTTTCTCTTTTGGCGCGTCTAGTCTTTTCACGTTCTCCATAACTAGTAGTCAACTTTTTTTTTGTCCCTTTTGATACAAGGCTACATGGTTGATCCTCGTTTGTCCGTTCTAAAACACGGCTAAGTGGTTAATCCTAGGTTCTTTTTTTTTTTCCTCTACGACCTAGTCCTTCTTATGTTTTTTCTCGTTTTGCATTCCTTTACTACCCATTCTAAAGTAAAGGCATATGGTGTTCTCTCCTTTACTGACTTTAACATAGGGTCATATGGCGTGTTTGGCCCCTTCCATTTCCTATACAGTCTAGGGCTTGTCGTCCATAGGCGTTTGTCTCACTTAGGGTCTGCTCTCTAACGGTGCAGGGGCTATTAAATGATATGAAGATTTATTTAAATTTCAAGGTAGAATTTCCTTTTGATTTGCCTTTTCGCCCTTTTTCAAGGTATTTTGGTTTTTTTGTACCCTTTCCTAAAGTGACTAGGCTGGAGGCCAATGTGCTCCTTCAAGCTTGCTTTTTGAGCTCCCCCTTTAGGCTTCTCCTTTGGATTGACCCTGGGCTTCTCCTTTGGGCAAGTCGACCGGCCTAAGGTTTCCTCTGAGCTCCCAATTTGGGCTTCTCCTAGCAGCAAATCTTAGGTTTGTCCTTGCGCATGTCACATGGACCAATCTTGGGCTCATTCCACGAGCTCTCTCTTTTGGCTTCTCTTTTAAGCTTATCCTTTCTTTGAGCCCCAACATTTGACCTAACCTGTATAAATTTAATATGACTTTATGATATGGATTCATTTTAATTTTACGGCGCTAATGTCCTTTTTTAAATCGTAGCCTCCTAGCTTCTGGTATGGAAATGAATGAAATGCCTAAAGCTATAAGAATATTTTGAAATTAACCAATTTCTCTTTAGATATAATGATTATCATTCTGTTTCTTTTCGCAAAGGTTTCCTTAGGGATGTTTTGGCCTTTAAAGAACAATGTTGAGGGGCTCTGATAACAACTTGGCCATTAAGCCTCGACGTGTGACCACTCTCTTCTACTGGTTTCCTTTCACAGAGCTCTAACTTAAGGATTTTTACTTTTAAGGAAATGATGTTGAGGAGTCTAGGTCACAACTTGGCCATTAAGCCTCAAGAGTGTGAATCATGACTTCTCAACTGAGTTTTTATTGCCTCATATGATGGTAACTTTCTACTTGTAGTTGTTTATTCGAAAGTTGTTTTGTCTTTAAAGGGTTTTTGTCGAAGAGATCATTTTTATCCATGACTGATACTCAAAGAGACATTTGCAAACAAGATAATTCTCACCTTGTGGTTAATACCAACGACGTCTTTTCACCACTTGAAGGGGTGTTCATGAATAAAATTATTATTACATTAGGTGATACCCAAGGGTCTTTTTAGCTCTAAAGGGCATTTGAAAAATGATATCCTGCTTAGGGGTGATTCCGAATAGGGGTCATCTTACCTCTAAAAGCATTATAAATGAGATCATTTTTTAGGGTGATTCCTGAAAGGTCTTCATATAGATGCAAACGTTTGCTTAGATGACTCTTGGGCTAGTAACTTGGATTTTTTGGTGGGCTCTATGACATTTTGTTTGCAACGCATTTCGTGCATAGGTTGGATCATGCCAATTGTTACAGCTTTTATTCTCATAGTCTTTTGGGCCTATAATCAAGCTTTCGCCTAACTTTCTTTAGAGCTTTATTGCTTTTAGATTTGAATGTTATTGCCTGACCCTTTTTGCCCTTGTTCGGATGTCAAGAGACTGGGCCTTTTTCACCCCTGTGTAGATTGTCGAGAACTAGACCCTTTAGCAGGGGGGTGGTAATTTGGGTCAGAACACGACGGGTTAACATGAATTCAAAAAAATAAATGGGTGTGGATTTGATTTAAACGAATTAGTGTCATAATCATGTTAACCCGATTAATAGCGCCAAATTGTAATATATATATCTAGCTACAAGAAGATGTTTAATGAGGGTAAACAAATTGAGATAGAATTCAAAGAATTATAATACTCATATCTATGTGTTTGGCGATACCTCATAATAAAATAAAAAAGAGTTCAATGCATGCAAAAATAATATAATAATAATAATAGTAAAATGAGTTAATTTATGAGTGTTTATGTTTACCAGCATGATAAAATGTAAATTGAGAAGCAAACAAAGATAACTAAAACTTTCATGGAAAGCAAATGTCTTAAGCTTATAGTATAAATCCAAATATAATGGAATTTGATTAAAATGTTAAAATTGTAAGATTATCATATAAATCTTAATATTTCAATTACTTACTTTATATGCCATAACCAA